>JAJPUD010007665.1:0-27702 GCA_023553655.1 Myrmecobius fasciatus
ATAATCCTTAAATTCTCTCTCCTGGATCTGTTTTCCAAGTCAGTTGTTTTTCCTAGGAGATATTTCCTATTTTCATTTTTTTGTTTTTGTTTTACTGATTCTTGAAGTCTTATTGAGTCATTTACTTCTATTTGTTCAATTTTAAAAATTAAAATTTAATTTAACTTTAAAATTTAACTTTAAAAATTAAAGTATTATTTCCTTCAGTTATCTTTTTTAGCTCCTTTTGTAGCTGGCCAATTGAATTTCTTGATTCAATGCGTTCTTTTTCCATTTTGCCAGTTTTATTTTTCAGTGAATTGCTGTCTTTTTCCAATTCACCAATTTTGTTTTTCAGTGAATTGTTGTCTTTTTCCAGTTCACCATTTTTATTTTCCAGTGAATTGGCGATTTTTTGCAATTCACCAATTTTGATTTTCAGTGAATTGTTTTCTTTTTCCAATTCAACCAGTCCTATTTTCCAGTTTTTGATATTTCTGTTGCACTGATCTCAATTTATTTCCCCATTCTTCTTCTAGCTCTCTTTTGAGATTCTTAATGCAATCTTCCAGGTAAGCCTTCTGAAAGGGAGACCAACTTGAGTCTGCCTTTGTGGCTTCATCTGGGATTGTTTTCATAATGTCAGGATCTGGTGACTGTTCTATTTTTTCTCTGTAAAAGCTGTCTATGGTGAGAGCTCTATTCTGCTTCTTGCTCATGATTTAAAGTTGGGATATCGGTCACCAGCAGAGAATACTGCAACAATTTGTATTTGCCCTGGGGCAGTTTGCTGAGTTGACTTCCGGTCTGGGGCTGGTCGGGCTAGATTCACACTAGGACCACGTTTTCAGCTGCTCTCGATCCACCCTTTACCAAAGGCAGATCTGCCAAAGCACCTGCTCGCAAGCAGAGCAAAGTGGCCCAGGCGTTTCCCAGGGTCTTCCTGGGTGCCTAAAATCCGCCCCTCTATAGCAGCCCTGACTTCCGCCCCAGCTGGAGTCTGATCATGACCAGTGGCCGATTTCCCCTGAGGCTAACATTCTCTGGAGTTCTTTCAAGGTAGATTTTTGATAGAAGTGCATTGTAGTCCAAATGTTTGGTGGAGCCCTCACTCCAAAACCAGTTCGAAGGCTCACTTTGGGTCTGAGGGAAGGTCTCAGGAGTTCACAGAGAATGGTGTCTGCAGTTCTCCATCTTGGCTCCACCCCCACCCCCCCAATTCTTTCTTTAAGCAACTTTTAAAAATGGTTCTTGTGAAAGTCAGAATCAGCCTATTATTCTGCTAAGGTATAGCCTGGTGGCAAAAATATATATAGACACATAAGTACATATGTATATACATATATAGACATAAAACATGATATATATGCATATACCTAATACATATAAGTAAAACATGATATATTTGTATATATGCTATATAGGTATATATGCCATTATATATGCACATATATGTATGTGTATATACATATATGTGTGTGTGTGTGTGTGTGTGTGTGTGTGTGTGTGTGTGTATAAAAAGAGAGAGAGAGTGTCAGGTAGCACAGTGGATACAATGCTGGATTTGAAGTCAAGAAGACTCATCTTCCCAAGTACAAATCTGGCCTTAGCCACTTTGTAGCTTGCTTAATCCAGTTTGCCTCAGTTTCCTCATCTGTAAAGTGTGCTGGAAATGAGAAAGGAAGAAGGAAATGGCATACCACTCTAGAATCTTTGCAAAGAAGACCCCAGATGGAGTCAGATATAACTGAAAAATGCCTGAATAATGACAACATGTACATATACATGCATACATATCTAGGTTACAAACAAATAAATCTTGTTATATCATATTTCTATGATGATCAGATATATCTAAATTCCAAATTTAAGTCATTATCCATGATGATCAACTCCCATGGGTGTCACAAAATGAATAAATTAGTTAATTCATGATAATTGGGATTGGCTAATTAAAATTATATAAATATTAATTTAAATATATAAATTTCCAGGAGAAAAAAAACTCCACAATGAAATGTCACCCCCTTTAAACCCCAAAGGATCTTATAAATTCATATTGGCTTCATCATGTACCCTGGTAATCTGAGCAGTTGTGGGTACGACCGCATGTTTATGTCTCCAATGCTGTTGTTCTGCAGAACACATGGCATGACATGCCTGTGACAAATGAGAGGGGGGGTGGGGGTAGGGGGACAGCACCCCCTTTGTATTTTCTTCCTGCTAGGGTGATCCATAGAACTCAGTCATGGCATGGCTCAATTCCTCATGGTTCTTGTGGTTCTCTGAGACTCATAAAACTGAAAACTAGCTTGCATCATCTCTCTTGGATTGTCTCATAAATGTAAGCCAAGGAAGGGAACAATAATGAAACTCATGCAGGGGCTTTTTTACTAGATATGCAAAGAAATAAAGCCCTATGATTTTACCTCAAAGAACTTAGGTTAAAGTTCTGGGGACAACTTTTTGTAAGCTGAATGGTCCTCAGTGTCCTAGTGGTGCTCACTGGATAAAGACATTTCCTCCTGTATGAACCTTTCCTGTTTCCCTCTCTCTCCACCCCCCACCTTTCTTCCTGTCATATGAAAAGTATTTTCTTCAAATTTCTCAGCTCTCCTTAGCCCCTATTCAGAGAGATTATAATCATTCAACTATTCAAAAAGCATTTATGTAGTTCCTTTTATGTGTATGCTAGGTACTGTCCTAGGGATACAAAGACAGAAATGAAAGTTTCTTCTCTAAAGGGATTTACATTCTATAGGGAAAAAAAAAAACAGACCATGTGTATGTACACATACATGTGTATATATATATGTATATATGTATACATATTTTATATGAATATGTGGGTATATTTATATGTATACCCACACCCACATATATATATATATATATATATAATATATATATGTATACACACACACAAACCCCACTTTTTTTTTTAAGAAGATGAAGGAAGTGGCACAAATATCTGGTATTTCAGAACAGGCCTTATGTAGAAGTTCTTAAATTTGATTTTGAAGGGAATTAGGGATTCTGAGAGGTATAGGTGAAAAAGGAGTGAATTCCAGACCTTTGGGACAGTCTGAGCAAAAGCTTGAATAAGGGTCATAGGACATGGAGAAAACCAGTTTGACTGGATTGCAGAGTGCATGATGGTAGTATTTTTTCACTTTGGACAAGAAGAACAAACTGAATTCAAGGTGATCCATGCTTAGGGGGTGGAGATGGGGAAGATACCATCCATTCAGAAGAATAAAGATCTGGTTGTAGACTAAGAATAGCCTGAAGCAACCTAAACTGAAGCTTCCCTTTTTTTGTTGTTTGGATCCATGATTTCATCAGTTCAGGAAGCTTCCTATTTTATTTTTTTTTTCCTTGAGGCAATTGGGATTAAGTGACTTGCCCAAGGTCACACAGCTAGGACATGTTAAGTGTCTGAGCCACATTTGAACTCAGGTCCTTCTGACTTCAGGGCTTGTGCTCTATCCACCGCGCCTTAACTAATTATTCTTGATAACTCAGTGCTTTGGTGAATTATTTCTTCACACTTGGCATCCAAGATGCCTGATTACACTGGGAGGACTGAGGCTAGGACAGTGTCCAAATGATAAGCCATACTGTAAAGAGATAGGAATTTTGGAAGAAGGGACTGACACCTAAATATTTTAAATTTTCATTTAAAGGAAAGAAATGCTTCAATGCCTACTAAAATGTTCACTCTCATGAAAGAAAGTGATATGTCTGGTCCAATACCTTCATTTTTAAGAGGAAATGGAAACTCCTGGAAACTTGCCCTGGATCAAAGTGGAAAGTTCATCTAACTCTTCTTACTGAAATAGACTGAGCTGAAATGGAGCAAGAAGCTCAAAGAGATTTTAGGGGCCAGAAGAAAAAGCTCAAATGTGAGGTCAGAGCAGGGACTAGACCCCAGGTCTTCTGATTCCCAGATCCACATGCTTTTAGCCAGTTTTTTGTTTTGTTTTGTTTTGTTTTTTAATATTTGACATTTGAAATTACAATGAAAGCTTCCTGTGCCTTGCTGAGCACAGGATTAAGCACAGGCGGCTGACTGAAAAGAGAGATGCTGGTTCTTCCTTTCTCCCAAGTTTACCTACCGCAGGGAAACCAACAAAGCAGCTTCCTCCATAGGTAATAAAGTTCTGGGATGGCTTCATTCTGGGATAGGGCTCACGAACTCTTCCTCATTTTCTTCTCTTGGAGCTTGGGACAGCTACTGTCAGTACTCAGTTCCAAACCAAGAGCCAGAGAACTAAGAATAATTCTGGTTAGTATAAAGGTCCAGAATCTCTCTGTCTCCCTTCCTCTCCCTCCCTCTTCCTCTCTCCCTCTTCTGTCTCTTCCTATCTTCTCTCCCTCTCCCTCTCCCTCTCCCTCTCCCTCTCCCTCTCCCTCTCCCTCTCCATCTCCCTCTCCCTCTCCCTCTCCCTCTCTGTCTCCCTCTTCTTCCCCCTCTCTCCTTCTCTCCCTCTCCCTCTCCCTTCCTCCTTCCTCCTTCCTTCCCTTTTTCCCTCTCTCCTCCTCCCTCTCCTTTTCCCTCTCCCTCCCTCTCCCTCTTTCCCTCTTTCTCTTCTTCCCTCCCTCCCTCCACTCTCCTCCCCTTCCCTCCTTCAGTTCTAGGCAGCCTTCTCTACCGCATTCAGGGCTGGTGATCAGTTACCTGACTGTAGCCTCTACCTTCTCTCTATAGATCGAGTTAGAGTCATTGTTCTCACCATCCTGTCAACTTTCCCATTGGAGTTTCATATCTGGATTTTCAGAGCTCACTAAGTTTCTCACTTAGGGCAAATTTCCTTCATAAGACCAAGTTCTGGTTGTATTGCCTTAACTCTTCTGATTCCTATCCATTCTACCTTGCATCATATTTATTAGTGTATTTGTATATGCCTCCATTAAACTCAAAGCTCCTTGAGGTCAGGGAGTGTGTAATTTTTCATTTTGGCATCCTCAGTCATTACATATAATAAGCAATAATCAATGTTTGTTGAAAGAATGTAAAATGAGGTATTGGATGCTGATTCAATGAGGTTTTGATCAATCTTTTTTATTGTTAGCAAAACACCACTAATTAGGAGAGGCAGTGTGGTATAACTAAAAGAATGTTGAACTTAGATTCATAGAACCTAAATTTGTGTCTCAGTTTTCTCATTTGTAGAATTAGGTGGCTGGAATAGATTATTAAGCTTTAAAAAGTAAATTTGGATTATTTTCAATTGGTAAGTATTTATTATTTCTCTGTCCCTTTCCCCCTCATATCTGAAAAGCAACAAGAAAAGGAAAAAAGAAAGAAAAAGCAGAAAGGAGGAGGTAAAGGAAGTAACTGATATTTAGTTACTTGTGCACTATAATATATAATATATAATACTAGTTTTGAACATGGAAGCTATAACTCACAATGAATTTGTGCATTTGAGTTATCTCCTAAATCAGCAATTCTCAAACTTTTGGTAGAACTCTTTGTAACATACAGAGTTGAGCAAGACAGAATTCTACATTGGTGAAGTTCAAAAATGTGTTTATTCTAAATATTAATCTGTTATTTCTGTCAGGATGTGGTCAACAATCTTCTTACTTCTTTGGCTATCAGTTCCAAATTTATTGTGCAAAATGAGAATTTTAGCTATTCAGTTTGTTTAAACTGAGATATATATCTGTATTATTTTTAATCCTAAAATCTCAAAAAATAATCTAAATGATACTTACAAGAGTTGCTCCTAGGGTCTCTTATTTTTACATTTTTATAATGACCTGGATAAGTATATGTGCTTAGTGAATCTGCTCATATTAATATGGAGAAAAAGATAAAAATTCATACTGAAATTCAAAAAATCCCACATTATGATAGTATGATTTAGGACAGTATTTTGCAAACTTTGCTGCAAGGAGCCCTGAAACACCCTGTTTTTTTTCCAATAATCTTGTGTTATTTCCTAATAGACATTACACATGATTTTAGAGAGTTTTACTACGAGTTCTGCCAAAGTTTTGTTTAAATTGAAGGATTATATCACTGTGGAAAAGTTTGAGAATCACTGATTTAGGAGATCCATTCAAGTTCTCAAATTCAATTTCTGAGAAGCATGTGTGTGTGTGTGTAACTCTAAAATTATAGATCATAGTTTGTGAGTAGCTAGGTAAATGATTTCACTTCTCTAAAGTAGAGAAGTTTTTTTATCTGTAAAATGAGTGGGTTGTACAAAATGATCTGGAAGTTAATTAAGAGTTAGAAGCATCCAGTTCTAAATCTGTGGTTCTTTAAATATTAGGATAGATGTGAGCTGTCTTATGTATAAAATGTGTATGAAGTAGGATAATGTTGCCTTGAGAAAAGAGGTTTGAGTATAATGATAGATATTTTCTAACCCTACAGAGGCCAGAATAGGAGGAAATGATCACATGTTCACATTTACAGTAGTTTGGCAAAATGATTGGGCATAGAGGTAAGTGGCTGTAGTTTTTGCTATTGGAATGGCTGAGGCTGATGGATTGCTTAAATTTGAGAGTTCAAGTGTCCATATCAAGTCAAATATTAATATAATAAATGGGAAGTAGAGTACCTTCAGATTGTCTAAAGAGGGACAGAGTGCCCTAAGTCAAAAAACCAAATAGGCTAAAACTTTCAGTCTTCATGAGATGAGGAAACATTGTTTCACCTCCCCCCATAAAAGCAAAACAAAACAAAACATCAACCATGTTTCTAGAATAAGAACAAAATCAATTAGTAAAAAAATTTATAGAATTGTCTGTCTGCAAAAATAGGATAGTATTTCATCAATATGCTTTTAAAATGAGGCGGGGAAAGACTAACACTAACACTGCCTGATGGCTTCTTAAGCAATTTGTGATTACATTATTAATGACTAATTCAGCACTGTAACCCCCATTTTACAAATGGAGATATTGGTCTCCAGAAAAGCAAGGTTGTAATTAACTGAAAATTAACATTTTCTCTTTCTCATTGAATTTAGAATATCTTCTTGAAACAAATACAAACTTATTCAAATAATGATATTTTCCCAATATTCAGGAAAAACAAAAAGCATAAAAATAATCTGCTTTTTAAAATTCAAGTAGGCCAGGAGTCCTTACAGGCCTCTGAGAATAAAAGCTTTCCCCAGGGCTCAGGTTATATTAAGTTATTTTCACCACATCATTGTTGAAAGCACCTGGATATGGCACCTGAGCTGTGCATAATCACCGAATGACAAATGCAGTAAGCACCAGGATGCCTGGCCTAATTATACATCTGTCATAGTGCAGTGGGCAATTTTCCATTCCAATGTCTCCACCCCTCTGCCCAGTTTCAAACCGCACAGTAAAGAGAAGTATCCACAGAACTCTACATTAAAGGCTTTTAGACAGACCACAATGCAATCAAAGTATTGGGCTGCAAGAGCTGCCACAACCATTTTCCAGTGTGGTTGACCCACATGTTATACTTGGGTTGCCACTTGTCTCAGATGAGGGTGCTAATTTGGCCTACATATGAAACTGATTTCACCTTTCCTGACTTGTTTTTATTTATCTAAATTTCTTAATGTGGCTTTTCCCCTATTCTCCTTAAACCACTCCCAATATTACAGTTAGAGTATAAAGTTGACTTAAGAACATCATGACACAGTAGATGGAAGGAAGACCAATCTTGGAACTTAAGAAGACCTGAGTTCAAGTCCAGACTTTGACACACAAGAGCTGTGTTGAAAGTGAGTCAAACTCTTACTGCCTATAGGCAACATTCTAAGACAATGTCTATCAGACTATAAATATGGGAAAGTCAGTAATAATTATATGAGTCTTGAAGGGTCTAATGAAGACTGAATGGTTTTCAGAACTAAGTACTGACAGGAGAATAAAACAATTGGAAGTCAGGGGAAGAGAAATAATTTATTTCTTAATACATTTATTTTGAGTTTTCTCTTCTTACCTCATGCTGGGGGATTAAAGAATTATTGGAAGAATGGAGTTTGCTTTGATCCTATTGCCACATAAATAGAAGAATCTACCAAGTCCTAAATTTTAGAAAGTAATCCTGATTTTCTTGGGGGTGTCACTGTTGGCTTATATCAGATTTAAACACAAAAAATGACTTGGGGATTAGTAACCAAATCTCCAAGACATCTTTCACTCAATTCAGCTCCTGTGAACAAAAGAAGAGTATCTGGACTTGTTCTAGCAAATCTGAAACCTGAGGGTGGTACAAGGGGAGAGGAGAGGGTTGGTATTCACATCTATATGTTGATGTGGGTCTTAACATGTGTTATAGGTGACCTATATATATATATATATATAGCTTCCTATAAAGTAAGGACCAAATCTTTTACTTCAACTCTGGCTCTTACCATTTGAGATTGTTTTATCTGTAGGATGGTGATATTTGCATACATGCCTCATAGGTTGTTGTGGGCAAGGAACTTTGTAAAGATATATATTATGCTTATAGTAGAATGTAAGCTCCTTGAAGGCAAGCCATTTGTCTTTGTATTCCCAGTGGCTATTGTAAACTTTTACACATAGTAGACTGGGCTTTATTAGATTTAATTGAAATTATTCATATTAATTTTTGGTATTTTTTCCAAGTTCTATTTCCTCTCTTTCCCCCAGAGATTATAGTATGGAAGATGCTTCTTGAATACTCATCAAGAAAGTTATTTTTATGGTCAGGATCATGCTGTTGACATCATTATGATGTGACATTAACTTTTAATTCTTTCTCCTCCTAGCTTCCAGAAGGAGTTCCAATTGCACTCTGTTGGTTTAGCGTCTATAACTGGCCATGATGCACTATGTTTTCAAAATACAGTTTGTGCTTTTTAATTCCTTTCTTACTGTCTTTAAATCTAACCTAATAGCACAAAGGGGAGGGGGGAAAAGCTAAGCTAATTATATGCCATTGCTATTTGACTCTTACCAAGTTCTTTTTCCAGAGAGCACTGTTTTCTCCACATGTTAAAGTTTATAAGGCAATTATAAATATCTCCATTATAGAGAAGGTGCTCACTGAAGAACAGTGACATTGGGTCTTTGCTCTTGGCCAAATAAAACAACTATGACACAGATGGAGAGAAAAGCCATGAGTTTTTTGACTTCCTGTCCATGTGCTAACCTCTAGATAATAGGTATCATGGAAGGAAAATTCATTGCTTAAACTATTACCAGACAAATGATCTCAAACCTTCTGGTCCATTCAGGATGAAAAATAAGTTAATTCAAATTGGATGATAGCATATTTCCTATACTCTCAGTATTTGCCTACCATAATAATTAAGTGCTATACATTGCAGTTTACTTATTAAAGGAGGGGGGCATTGCTTGGGGGGACACTGGGCAGTCTGGACCTGTTGTTTCATTGGTGGCAAATTTCAGCAACTCATTTGTAGACACAGTCCTAAGTCAAATGGCTTAGGGGCACTAAGAGATTGGCTCACTTTCACAGAGCTCTCATGTGTCAGACTGGTCTTAAACCGAGGTCTTCTTAACTCCCAAGTGTTCACTGTGCCATAATATCCTTAACTCAACCTTGTACTCTAACTGTGATATTTCTGTGCAGTATTCATACTGATGACAATGAATCTTTTGAAATCAATATTGGTTTATGTCTTGAAACAACCTGTCTTTTGCTAGAAAAGTCTTAAAGACATGTAGCTACTCAGGTGTATTTTTTCATTATGTGAAAAAAATGCTCATCACATTGGTATGAATTTGAGTGAATTTCATCCAAGTAACAAGTTGAATTATTCAGTAAAGTAACCCACTAAAACAAGGTCCATTAAACTTAGAATAGGGATGACTAGATAATTCACAAGGGGGTGCCTGGGTGTTTTGGGGATCAGAGACACAGCCCTACAAATGAACTGCTTTGGTTTGTATTACAATAGTGACTTTTGTATTAAAGTGACATAAAAGAAAGACATTGTCATAAGATGTATAAATGGAAAATTGATAGCCTAGTCAAAGATCAAGAAAAGGATTAAAAAACTTACAGTCTAATCCTGCAATGGAATCTGTGATGTATCAAAAGAACTAGAGGTAATTTGCAAGAATATTGGGTAGATTCTTATGGAGGAATTATAGGACACATGAATAGGAATAGAGTAGGATGAAAAGTTCTGGAATCAATTGTAATCTGCACTGGGGAAGGAAATGCCCACACTGATGAGCTCAGTTAACTACAGTCTATGAGAGGAACATATAAATAGAAAGATAAAGATGCCTCTTGGATTCTCTACCTATATTCCTCTTTGAGCTTTAAGATCTATCACATTGCAAAGAAAACAAATAATTAGTTTTTTTTTTTTTTCTGTGAAGGAAAGTTGTATGCCATGTGGGTTTGATGAAATGTTCAAGAAACACTGAACTGGTCCAACACTATATTCAACTTATTTGAAATTATTGTTTGTGGTTTTTTCATCCTTTAATCATAAATTTCATGCAAAATGTATGGTGTCTTATATGAACTTGGTGAGGGTCTCAATGAAATTTCAATAGATAAGGGTTAACTAATCTCCCAAAGTTGAGTTAAGAACATCATGGCGCAGTGAACAGAGAGCCAACCGGCACTTATTAAACAAAAACCTATTATGTGCATGACATTGTGCAAGGCACTGGAAATAAAAAATAAATAAATAAATAAATAAATAAAAATTTAAAAAAAAAAAAAGAAATTCCTGTTCTCAGCATATATTCTCCTAGGAAAAACAACATGCACAAAAATAAATCATTACAAACTGCATAATAAGTAATTTTTGAAGACTAGGCCCTAATAACTGGGAAATCAAGAAAGTCTTTACATGGAAGGTGGTGCTTTAATTGGACTTTGAAGAAATTCACAGAATTTCTTTGAGTCTAAAAGGTGGCAACAAAGAGGGAATATATTCCAGGTATGGGGGACAATTTGTACCAAGGCACATAGGCAGGAGATACAGAATTGTATACTTGGAATAGTAAATAGGTCAGTCTGGCTGAACAATAGAAATGCATAGGAATAGTAATTTAAAATTATTTTGGAAGATAATTTGGAGCTAGATTGCCCTGAAGGAAAGGTAAAGAATAGTTCATGTCCTCTTCTTTCCTGGAACCCAGTGTACTGTACTTTTACAATTTCTCAAACAAAATTATGCTCCAAAACCAATGAAAATCAGTTCAATAAAAACACTAAAAGCACATCTTTGCTATCAAAATTAGTTGACTGGCCTTTAATCAATCAATCAACAAGTGAAAGGGTGAAAGTACTTTGCCAGGCATCAAAGATACAAAGAAAAAAAGTGACATATTTCCAGCTCTCAAAGAGCTTACATTTTATTTGGAGAGACAATATGTACCCACATAAGTGTATATAAAATATATAGAAAATTAACACCAATATCATATTTAATATATAAAGGTAGCATGATATTAATTACAAACATTAAAGGAAGAGTAGATGTTTTGATTCAGATGAAGATTCTGGATGTGGTTTATAGCTAACTTGTGACTAGAACAAAAGATAGATCATAAGGGAAAGAGGGTGAGAGAGATAAAGAGAAAGAAAGCCTATAAATAAAATGTCACAAATGATTGATGAATAGCCATGAAGAAGGTATTTTTATTCTTATTAATCAATATAGAACAAAAATTATGTTCAGCCTAAGGTTTTTTTTTTTTTTTTGCCAGTCTTCCCTTTTTTTCCTCCAAGTCTTGCCTTCTTGTTAAACTATTTCCCATTGTATTTTGTTTGAGTATGAGGCTCTCCAGAAGAGATACCTGATATAATTCCTGAATGATATTTAGCCTTATGTGTTAGTTCTGAAATCAATCTAGAAACGAACTTTACTTTTACTTGCAAAAGCAGTGTATGGGAAATGAGCCATTATATAGTCTGGAAATGTTAAAAAAGAATTCCACTGTTTTGAAGAGTTAGTTCTAAAGATGCCCCATGTGGGCTATAAACAAGGATAGACTCAACATCCCCACCCCTTACATTAGACTAGTATTCTGTTCACTAAAAAAAAAATCAGAATTTGAAATAAGTAGAATAAGTAAAATTCAAAGGCAAAACTAATTTTTTTTAAAAAAAAGTATTTCCCCAGAGAATGGACAAATAGCAGATGGAATTCAGTCTAAGTATGCATTTTACCTATTCAATTTTTTTTGGATAGAATTACCCTATTGTTTCAATTCATAGAACATTTAAACATATTTTAGCAGACAAGTCACCAGAAAATTTTTAATAATAATGTCATATAATATTAATATAGTCTAGTACCCATCATCCTCAGGCAGTTACAGAGAGATTAATATTTTCATACAAAAAAATGAAAGGAAAAGGATTGATAAACATTCTTATAGCATATGAAAAGTAGTTTAAAAATCTACTGAAATACTTTTGGAATAAGTAGATATAACTTCACCAAGTAAGAGTAAAGGATAATAAAAAGGAAACATTATTGGATTTGCTGAATGTAGCCCCAAATGGCTTGCTTCCAGATAGAGCTTATGAAAAGACTAAGATCCAAGAGTGGAATCAAAAGGCCTGTTATGGGCAACATCTGCGTGACCTCTATCAATAATGCCAACAAAAAGGCATTGAACAAATGCAGATATGTTTGTGGAAATGATCATATATATTAGATGTAATATATTTTTATGTGCATACAATGAGAGATTTTGTTTTGCTTGACTGTATTTGTTACAAGGAACTTGTTTTTATTTCCCCCCTTTTTTATCCAATAGGATAGGAGATGGGCAGACAGAAAGTAGATTTCTGTTCATTTAAAAAAAAACAGTTCAAAAATAGAAAGGGTACTACATATGTGGAATACTACATGCACTTTTAAATGAGATTACTATGTTGCTAATTTTATTTAATTGTTTAACTTTGTCCAGAGTAATGAATGATTTATAAATAATTGTAACGATAAAATGATACATAATTTTTTTAAATGGGAAGTTTATTTATGACAATTTAGGACTAGTCATTTCTACCAGAAACTCTCAAAAATTTATTCTTAAGAAGCATGGATTTTGTGATTGATGCAGACTATGTAAAATAGAGCAGTATATCACAACAATCTATAAATATAAATATTTATCACCTCCTAAAAATTTGCAAAAATGTATTAGCATTTCACATATTGAGTATGACAAATCCTAATATGCAAAAATACAGGCCTCAAAATATCCTGGAAAACTCAACCAAGGATATCATGAATTTAATCAATAAATTTATTCTACTTTGGTTTTTGCAGTGGTGGCAAAAAAAAATGATGATAAATTTTGTGAATAACAACCTAGTGATGAGAATCCCTGAGTTTGTTTAGACTTTAACTTCAGGATATTTGCTGCTCTTGTACTTGAGGTTCTATATTAGTGGGACCTCGTAAAGATTGTGTCTCACTGGCATGCGATTCTTCATGCTAAGACAGCTGTACTCCAGTAGAAAGATAAAAAATGGTTATGATAATAAATCTCCAATTTGCTTATCAGTGCTTCTAGGACAAAATGCAAAACCTTTCAAAGATAATTTAGGTCTCTTAACAATCTGGTTAGAATTTCCATTTCCAGTCATGTTTCACACACAGTATATTTCAATCTAAAAGGATTTGTTTTGTATTTCTTTTCTAGTAGCTTATCCATGCCCATATTTCCCCTTAACATCCTTAGAGACAGGAAATGTTTTGATTTTTACCCAAATAGCCTGAGAATCTATGTAGAGTAGTCAATAAATAAATACTTGCTGAAGGAATGAACATGAACTTGCTAGCTGCTCTCTGTACATAATCAATTTCCCATCTCCATGCCTTTGCAGAAATGGTCACCTCTAAGTAGAAGACACCTTTTTCATCTCTTCCTCTTGTTATCCCTACTTTCCTTTCAGACATAGGCCCCTAACCCCTACAGGCTACATCTTGATTTCATTTTTAAATGTTTTATTGTGTTTTTATTTCTTTTGTCAAGTATTTCTCAGACACATTTTAATCTCATCCTGGTCACACTCTGGAGTGTTATGGGCTGCTTCTGTTTTAACATACAGTTTAGATGCTGCCTCCCATATGTGGTATATTCTTATCTTCCAGGAATTCCTCTTAAAATTGCCCACTATTAGTTTAGGTTTGCTTCCTATTTACTTATCAAAGTATAAATGATTTTCCCCTAATAGAAATCAAGCTCCTTGAGGATAGGAATTATCCTTATACCTAGGAGGTGCTCAATACATATTTATTGAATTGACTAATAATATTGTTTTTTTATTAAAGCTTTTTATCTTCAAAACATATACATGGAAAAATTTTCAAAATTAACCTTTGCAAAACCTTGAGCTCCAATTTCCTCCCCTTCCCCCATCCTCTCTCCTAGATGACAAGTAATGCAATATATGTTAAACATGGTAGAAATATATGCAAAATCCTGTATATGCATGCATATTTATACAATTATCTTGCTGCACAAGAAAAATCAAATCAAACAGGAAAAAATGAGAAAGAAAATAAAATGCAAGCAAAAAAATAACAAAGAGTGAAAATGCTATGTTGTGAACCACACTCATTTCCCACAGTTTTCTCTCTGGGTGTGGATGACTCTCTTCATCACAAGATCATTGGAACTGGTCTGAATCATCTTGTTGAAGAGAGCCATGGAATTGACTAATATTAATATTAAAAAGGCACAGATTTAAAAGTACTTATACATAGATAATTGCTTGATCAACAAATAATATTTAAAGGAAATAAATGTTCAACCATGTTATCGACACTATAATGGAACTAGAAGATATAAACCATGGTTCCTGTCTTCTCTAAGTCCTTAGATCCTACTAGGGGACACAAAATGAACATATATAAGATAACTGGAAAATTAGATGTGACAGGAAATTAACATGTTATGAAACTATAAAACAGACTGTAGTTCTATAGGAAGTATGAAAAGGGAAGATCTTAATAGGGTTGCCTTCTTCAGAGGTAAAATATGGCATTTTCACCATAACAAGTCAGCCAGCAAGCATGTAATGCCTTACTATGGCATATATTAAATTAGTTAGGAATTGGGAATAAGCTAAAAGAATAGTACAATTATGAGGGAAGTAGAGTGAGAAGGTAGATGTAATTTGGGGATACTTAAGGGTTCTGAGAAACTATATCATGTTTCTTTCAGAATGAAAATGGATTCTATTTTGACACATTGTGACACTCTAGGGGGCTCCATTCTAGAAATATAGACAAGAGGACTGCTTCAAAGGTGGGGGGGTGGTGGTAAGGGAAGAAATCTCATTGCTTTCAATTAAGATTCTGTGGGTGGGGGAGAACAGTGGAGTTCTCAGGAAAGGAACTGGCTGATATTATTATTTTTTTGGTGCAGCATTCCAGAAAACATAATCAATGGCACCCGTCCAGTTCCCATTTAGTAACCAGAGAACTAGCCGCAGCTGTTTTTTATGCCTAGTGGTGCCAGTTTGATAGTGTATAATCATATTTGCATAAAGATAAAAAGGAAGGTGTTATAGAACACAGTTAAGCCTATGGTTTCACCATGAATTAAAGGTAATTTCAGACTAATTAGGTATAATTTGTTAAGGAATTCTTCCCAGCAATGATGACTCTGATTTTGTAATTACAGGACAATGCTTACTGTGGCTTTCAAGGCAGGAGAAAGCACACCCGAGGGGGTCATGTCCCACACTAGGCAGAGCTAATGGTGCCACAAAAGACAGGTGTTTTGTCAGATTTCAGCCACACACTTTCACACCTGCAACACATTAACTACAGCAGCAATGTTAATGAAGACCAGGTGCCTGTTCTGTAGCCTAAATGAGGAACTGGCATGAGATTTGCTGTTGCTACCTGGAGTCCCCTCCCCCCCACCTCCACCCCATGTCTCTGCAGACAAACTTTGAATGCATCAGAACATGTCCTTTCAGAATTTGACAGGTAAACTTTACTTTGCCCTATCTAGTCCTTAACTCAACCTCTTCGTGATGGTTTTATATTTAACTGTCTTATTTCCTCTCCTCTCCCCTGTCTTCCACCAATATCCCTGTTGAGAAGGGGTAGGTCAACTTTTCAACAAGAAGCAGTGATCTCCTTAAGTACTGCCCCCTTTTGCTCCCAGATCTGCTTTTGAGGGGTTTCCGAAAAGAACCTCAGCGATAGAAACTCTGAGATGGATTTCCGAAAAGGGCTGCATTATCAGCTACTAGCAGGGAGAGTCTGATTATAGGGACTTGAATCTTTTCAGACTTGAAGGTTGGCTATTCCCTCCGGAAATGAGTAATGGATGCCTTGAGCAAGCTTCTCATTTTAATAAAACACAAGGTTTTCATTGTGCACGAGGCTACGTCATTTTAATGTTCCCCTGTTATGAAACACAAAATCGTTTCTTTTTTCTTTATTTGAAAAGGATGTTGATAGCAAAGGCCTTTTTCTTTACTTTTTAGCTTCTTTCCTCCTTTCCTTTGTTCCACAAGTTAGATTATTTGTGGCTGTCCATTGTAAATAGTGGCTGTGGAGGGGTGGGGGTGGGAACCAACAGTGAAACAACCAACAACTGAAAGGGGGAAAAATCCTCTGAGGTCTATATTCTCAGCAGCAGGAGTCTAATTATCAGACTCTTTACCAGCCACTTCTGGCACATGACAGTCCCCTCACAAAACAATTAGCCTCCTTACCCTGCAAAACCCAGGGATGGTCAAACATCAAAATGTGTGACACTGTATTTAACTCCCTGGTCCTAATTAAGTTAGAACAGAATGGAATCCCAGACTTTTAAGTACAGCAGATGTGGAGCTTGGAGTTTGGAAACAGCTTGTAAGTATGACATTCCTTAACTGTACTTACCCAGTGTAAATGAGGAGAGAAGAACTTAGGGAAGACCTTGAAAAAAATTGAAGTGATTCTCTTACACACTAAATGCTCAGTTAATAGTTTCTAATGTGAAAGATACCTCCTCCAAGACACAAAGAAGTAGTGCAATGGAATCAACTTAGATTTGTAGTGCTAGACAACTGGATTTGAAGTCAACCATATCACAAACCATATGAAATAAGTGATCTTTGATAAATAAGAGTTAGGATGAAAAAACAAAACAAAATAATAAACAACATCATTTAATTAGCCATTTCCATCTTTCTAATATAGCTATCTTGTCTATACCTGTTGTTTCACTGATATATGTTACGCTTCAACACGTGCAGACCAGCTACTTTTCTCCAATTTATATAGAATTTTTGTGAGGTGCTTGTGGCACAGAGAGCTTCAGTGACTTTCTCAGGGTCATATGCAATGTGTTTTAGAAGCTAGACTTGATTCCAGTTCTTCATGGCCAGCTTGATCTAGTGTTGTTCAGTCAATTTCAATTACATCAGACTCTTTGTGACCCTACCTTGGGTTTTCTTGGCAAAAATACAGAAATGGCTTGCTATTTCCTTCTCCAAATCATTTTACAGATGAGGAAACTGAGGCAAACAGGATTAAGTGACCTGCCAAAGGTCACAAAGCCAGTAAATGAGGTCAAATTTGAAGTCAAGGCTTTGAATTCAAAGCTTCCTGACTCCAGACCTGGCATTTTATTTACTATATCAACTAATTGCTTATTTCTGTCTCTGTCTCTGTCTCACTGTCTGTGTTTTTCTCTCTCTGTTGCTTTTTCTCTGTCTCTCTTTCTTCCTTTGTCTCTTCCTCTGTTTCTCCCTATCCTTTTTCTTTCTCACCTTTCCTTTTCTTTCCTTTCTCAGGCTCTTTCTTACAACCACTTCAAGATGTTGTTAGGAAACTTATATTTTATCTCACAATAACATAAAATTAAGGATTTCTAGAACTTTCCTATGTTTAAAGAAATCCGAATTTATTCCTAAATAGTGTTGATAAATATAGGCTAAACACTGTTACGAGGAGAAAATAAAGAAAAATTTTTATGACATACAATTGCAAAATATTCTTCAATAATTTTGTACTTTACAAACTGGAATTTTTTGCTACCTTGATGCTTCAAAAATAATCAGATCCATTAGATTAGCCTGCTAAGCACCCACTGTGTACAGAGCACTATGCTAAGTAATGGGAAATATAGAAAATTCTGAAAAGTTGTAGTTCCTGATCTCCTGGAAGTTATAATCTATTATTGGCAGAAGATATCAACCCAGTACAAAAAAAAGAACTATGTTTATAAATGTGTAATTAGCTTGTTATTGTTCTTTGCACACTGTCCCTGACATTCAACTGTGAGCTCCTTGAGAACATAAACAGTCATGTCTTTATCTTTAGGACTTAACACAGTACCTGAAACATAGTAGATCAAAATGCTTATTGACTGACTTTTTGATATCTGAGGGAAGAGATTATTACAATAGGCACAGTGGATATATATTAGAAAAGAAGTTGTAAAATTGAAGCCCAGGAGGCTTCTACTATATTACAACTGTCTTGCTTCCATATGATGATGATAGTAGGAGTAGTAATAATAGAATGAAACAATTATATTATTAGTAATATTATAACTCATAATATTAGTGATTAAAACAATAGATAAAATTAAAATAGTAATAATAACTCAAATATTTAAAAGTATTTTATATAGCTTATCTCATCTATCCTCACAACACCCCTGTGAGTTGCTTGAGGGCTTCTATCTCTTATGGATGAGTAAATTGAGATTCAGATAACATAAGTGATTTTCTCATCAACAGTAGAGATAGGATTCAAACCCAGGTTTCTCTTGATGCCAACTTCAGTATGCTGCCTCTCTGTTGCTTAGTTGTCTAGACTTTTCATTGATGACAAAGTTTAGTGAACAGAAGACTCTGGTTTTAAAGTAAGCGTTGATGAATTCAGATCCTATCACTATCCCTCATTAGCTCTATGATCCCAGGGAAGTCAATTTAAATGTCTGAGTCTCAGTTTCCTCATCTAAAACTGTTGAAATTAGATTCAATGATTCCCCCCCCACTTTTTTTTAAGGAGTATTTTATTTTTCTAAATACACAATAATTTTCTAAATATGCAAATATATGTTTTCAGTATTCACCTTTGACCTTGTGTTCTAAAATTCCCTTCCTATCCTTCCTCTCATTCTCCCCCCTCTCCAACTCAGCAAGAAATCTAGTATAGGTTAAACATATGCCATTCTTTTAAAAATATTGCCAAATTTGTCATTCTGTGTAAGAAAAATCAAGTCAAGAGAAAAAAAAACACGAGAAATAAAAAAACTCAAGCAAATAAACAACAACAACAATAAAAAGGTGAAAATACTAAGCTTTGATCCATATTCAGTCTCCATAGTTTTCTCTCTGGATACTGATGACACTTTTCATCACAAGTCTATTGGAATTGCCTTAAGATTCAATGATTTCTAAGTTCTCTTCTAGCTTCAGTAATTTATGAACTTCTGTGGTCCTATCCCTATATTTTCTCTGTTCTCTTCCTTATATGTATTGCTCTGAAAACTAACTAGTATTTTAAATCATACCCTCCTGGAAATCAAAAGAGGGAGAAGAATTGGACACTTTCAAGTGGATCATATAGCATCCTACAAAGGAATGATTGCTGGCCAGTCCCACTGAAAACATACTACATAGGCAGTTGCTTCAATCTCTGTGGTGGGGATACCTGCCCCCAAAACCTACTTTGACTCTAAGTGAATTAGATGGAGAACTTGGGTTGCTGGCAGATTGTCAATGAGTGTTCATGATTATCCATTGTCCAGGCCAGATTTGGATCCTCTTACCATCTAAATTGAAAATCTTCCTTCTAGTGACACTGAATTATTTTTAATTATCCATCTACTGAAGCTGAACCATCCTTCATTCAGGTCACACCTGATCAGAACATGGCTCATAAGTTTTACGATCTGTATTTTGTAGTCCAACCATGTGGGCAGCCACCTTTCCTGGCAGCCAGTGATCTATCAGCCTGATCCATTCTCTCCCTTGACAGGGCCCCTGAGCAGCTCTGAGCAGGACTTCAGAAATCAGAGTCAATCTTAGGATCATAGTGCTTGAGATGAAAACAAATTTAGAAGCTGTAGCACTAACAGTGGCCACACTGCAGTAAACCAAGTTGGCAGATGGACTAAATCAGGTAACCAATAGGCCTTAAAACTCATTGGTGAGCAAGGGGATGCCAATTTATTCTAAGTTTATGAAGACTTTCCCCAGCAGAATTAAAGGATGAGAAGAATTTTTTTCCATGGCCATGAAGGTGACTTTAAGCTAAGCCAAGGTCATCCCTTACAGCCTATACCATTACTCATAGTCCTTATTTTTGTCTTGGTACTTTATTTTAGATGACTCTGGAAAAGAGAGTGAGATGGAAGATTTTGTGAAATTCAACTTCATTAAAATCTAGTTCATAGTCAAGACATCATCCTGACACATCATTGGTCCTCTTACAAAATGAAGAGTTGCTAATGGGGCACTAGCCCTAGAGTCATGATGGCTTGAATTAAAATCCAGCCTCAGATACTTAATACTTGCTTGCTTTTTGACCTTGAACAAGTCACTTAACCCCAATTGCCTCACCAAAAAACAAACAAGCAACAATAGATAAGAAAATTCAGACTGAAAGAAATTAAATGACTTTTTAAAATTCATATATATATATATATATATATACACATATATATAGTTGAGTATCAGAACTGGGATTTGAACACTGGTTTTCTGTCTCTTAGTTCAATACTCTTCACCATGACATTCTTGGCAAAGGAAAGGTTGACATGATTTTTGGGAACCAAATTTCAAACTTTTAGTGACCCTTGTCCCCAAATTTCAAGCCTTTAGTGACCTTTGTTTCCCACATTTTTCATTTGCTAAATCTTTTAGAATGTCTTTCCTTCCCAAAAGTAAAGTTTGTCATATTTTATAAAGATAAAGGGGTTTTTCCTCCCAAGTTCAACTCCTATTGGGACCTTGCAGCTACAGATGAGGCCAACCTAACATGTAGGTATAATGGATAGTGATCTTTATTAGCCATATTTCTAATTCATTGGTCCTGCTATTGCATTTGAAATCCTTACATTAACAGCATTGTATGCAGGAATTTTGTTGTAATGGGCCCACATAGCCCACTGTCACCATTATTATTTAATATTGTCTTAGAAATGTTAGCTTTGGCAGTAAGAGAAGAAAAAGAGATTAAAGGAATTAGAGTAGGTAATAAGGAAACCAAATTATCACTCTTTGCAGATGACATGATGGTATACTTAGAGAACCCTAAAGACTCAACTAAAAAACTACTAGAAACAATTCACAACTTTAGCAAAGTTGCAGGATACAAAATAAATCCACATAAATCATCAGCATTTCTATATATTACCAATAAAATTCAGCAGCAAGAGATATAAAAAGAAATCCCATTCAAAATAACTGTTGATAGTATAAAATATTTGGGAATTTATCTGCTAAGGGAAAGTCAGGAACTATATGAACTAAACTACAAAACACTTTCCACGCAAATAAAATCAGACCTAGTCAATTGGAAAAACTTAAAATGCTCATGGGTAGGTTGAGCGAATATAATAAAAATGACAGTACTACCCAAACTAATTTACTTATTTAGTACCATACCAATCAAACTCCCAAGAAATTATCTTACAGATCTAGAAAAAAATAGTAGCAAAATTCATCTGGAAGAACAAAAGGTCAAGAGTTTCAAGAGAATTAATGGAAAAAAAGGCTGATGATGGTGGACTTGCTGTACCAGATCTAAAACTATATTATAAAGCAGTGGTCATCAAAACCATTTGGTACTGGCTAAGAAATAGAGTAGTCGATCAGTGGAATAGGATAGAATCACAAGACAAACTAGGCAATAACTATAGCAATTTAGTCTTTGATAAACCCAAAGACCCCAGCTTCTGGGATAAGTACTCACTGTTTGACAAAAACTGCTGGGAAAATTGGAAACTAGTGTGGAAGAAATTAGGGCTTGACCCACATCTAACAAACACCACATACCAAGATAAGATCTAAATGGGTTCATGATCTGGATATAAAGAGTGATACTATAAGTAAATTAGAGGAACGTAATATAGTTTACCTCTCAGACCTATGGAGATGGAATAAATTTATGTGCAAAGAAGAACTGGAACTCTCAACTGAAAACCAGATAGATAACTTTGACTATATTAAGTTAAAAAGTTTTTGTACAAACAAAACCAATGCAGTCAAGATTAGGAGGGAAGCAATAAACTGGGAAATCATCTTTACATTTAAGGGTTCTGATAAAGGTCTCATCTCTAAAATATATAGAGAATTGTCTCATATTTATAAAAATTCAAGCCATTCTCCAATCGATAAATGGTCAAAGGGTTTGAACAGTTTTCAGAGGATGAAATTAAAACTATTTGTAGTCATATGAAAAGGTGCTCCAAATCTCTATTGATCAGAGAAATGCAAATTAAGACAACCCTGAGGTACCACTTCACACCTGTCAGATTGGCTAAAATGACAGGAAAAGTTAATGATGAATGTTGGAGGGGATGTGGGAGGGCTGGGACACTGATGCATTGTTGGTGGAGCTGTGAACGGATCCAGCCATTCTGGAGAACAATTTGGAGCTATGCTCAAAAAGTTATCAAACTGTGCATACCCTTTGACCCAGCAGCATTTCTATTGGGTTTATATCCCAAAGAAATCATAAAGGAAGGAAAGGGACCCACATGTGCAAGAATGTTTGTGGCAGCCCTTTTTGTAGTGGCTAGAAACTGGAAATTGAATAGATGCCTTTCAATTGGAGAATGGCTGAATAAATTATGGTATATGAATGTTATGGAATATTATTGTTCTGTAAGAAACGACCAGCAGGACAATTTCAGAGAGGCCTGGAGAGACTTGCATGAACTGATGCTGAGTGAAATGAGCAGAACCAGGAGATCATTATACACAGCAACAACAATACTATATGATGATCAATTCTGATGGACATGGCTCTCTTCAACAACGAAATGTTTCAAACCACTTCCAATTGTTCAGTGAAGAAAGCCATATATACCCAGAGAGAGGGATGTGAAATGTGGACCACAACATAATATTCTCATACTATTGATTGATGTTTGCTTACATTGTGTTTCCTTTATCTGATATGTCTTTAGTGTAGATAAGATTTTTCTTGCACAACAATGATAAGTTTGGAAATATGTATACATATATTCGATTTGTCAAGTATTTTAACATAATTAACAGGTAGTGGATATCCTGCCATCTAGGGGATGGGTGGGGAGTTGGGGGGGAAAATTTGTAACAGAAAGCTATGTAAGGGTTAATGTTGAAGAATTACCCATACATATGTTTTGCAAATAAAATAAAATCAAAACAAACAAACAAACAAACAAAACAAAACAAACAAACAAAAAAAAGAAGGTAATGGGCCCACATGAAAAAAATTAGGGCTCATACAAGTAAACAGAGAAGAAACAAGCCATTCACTGGTCCTCTACATGAATGCTACTTATTGACTGACTGCCAATCAATGTTATGGGCGTGATTGCAGATCAGCAGCCAATAAACTGACTAGAAAGGGGATACAAAAATGTTATCCTTCTCTCTATCTTTCTCTTGCACTGATACTGTTATAAAAACTCAAGTCTATTCTTCTCATCAACTTGAGGTTTTCAAGTTTCTGCTTCTATTTTGTGCTTCAATGTACTTAAAGTGCAGTGTGGTTAAAGTCCTATATGTTAGTCATTTATTTTGGTTAAGGCTATATATCCTCAACATTTTCAAGTATGAAGATTCCTTTTTAACATAAAATATTTCCTGGAGCCCTACATTGCTGAAGTTTTCATTGTTAAAATACAGACTGACCAAAATCTACCATAATTCAGTAATTCAAAATAACTTTTAAGTGATTTTGTACTTTATTAATCTTGATATCATCTATTTGAATAAAAACACACACACACACACACACAAATGGCATGTCCCAGGACTTGATTTCTTAAAATATATGAGACCAAAAGAAACTCATACATTGGGAAAAAATATCTGGACTATTTCCTAAAAGGATATGAATAAGCCAGCAGCAGAGTGATGTCTCCACACAAAAACTTTGTACTCCACAAAATTGAAGACTTAAAAACAGAATTATATGTATCTAGAAAAAGTTACTACAGAAAGAAGAGACAATATACAGAATTGCATTTGTGTTAAAGAGAAGATAATCATTTTGAGTGACAGTGATGTTATCATCACTTCATTTTCTCATAATAACAAAAATATTGAAATTAGCTTTTGGAGCTTTTCCAACTAGCTCCAAGAACGCTAGAAAAAGTCACTGCCAGAATGAGACCTCCACACTGTAAGCATCTACTGCTGGATTGCTTTGTTCCAAAGAGCGATTTTGTTGCCTAATTTATATTGGGAAATTAAAAGACATAAAAATGGATTGTCTTGAAATTTAAAAAAAAATTGTTCTTGTTATCTTTTGTTTTTATATTACCATCATTTTTTTTAGCATCTACTCCAAATCTCAGTAAGCTGACCCTTGTGTCAAAGAACAAAGAAACAAAGGAATGAAACAAAATTAACCAAGAAATCAACTACATTTGGCATTATGTGCCATGATCTATACCTATAGTCTCTCATCATAGTGTTTTCCTTTTTTGGAGGAAGGAGAATAATCATTATTTAGTTTCATGGTCTTTTTTTGTTTCCTTTGTTCTTTCTATCTAGATATTGTGAGTATTGTATCTGTTTCTTGGTTCTATTTACTTCAGTATACATTGTTTTATGGGAATCTTCCCAGGCTTCTCTGAATCCATTATATTCACCATTTCTTTTACTGCAATAATATTCCTCTATATTCATATATCACAACTTATTGACCCACTATCAATTGATGTTCAGGTACTTTCTAGTTTTTTGCTACCATAAAGAATGTGCCTATGTATAGTCTGGTGTATATGACACTTTTGTTTTTCTATTTAACCTTCCTGAGATAATATGATTGATATGAATCTGGATCAAAGGGTATGGAAATATTAGTCATTTTAAAAGTATAATCCCAAATGCCTTTGAGCTGATTTTTTAAGTACCCTAGAAGTATGAGTGTGCATCTGTTTGCAGATAGCCACAAAGATTCAAACAGCACTTATTAAATGTCTATTATGTATCAGGCATAGTTCTAAGTACTAGGAACACAAAAAAGGCAAAACACACACACACTGCTCTTAAGGAGCTTACAATCTAATGGATGTTTTTACTACATAATTTCTTTATTTTTATTGCTATTTCATTTTAAAGGGAGTAGACTTTTGTTTCCTTTGGTGTAGATAACTAAAAGGGAGGAAGGTCCCTTTATTCAATACAATGTAGGCAAGTGTCCTCCATTTTACCGACTTACAGATTCATCTAGTAGCACTGAGATCAAAGAAGTTTGCCTAAAGACACATAATGAGGATGTCAGAAATGAGATTTGAAACCAGGTGTTCCTGACCCTGAGGCTTGCACTGTATCCACTACACAATGCTATCACACTTATTGTTTCATGTCTTAATTAAATGCTGTTGTAATAGGATTTTTGTGTCTTTTTCTATGGTCTATGGGTAGAATAAATCATTGAATTGAATGGAAGAGCTCATTACCTCCAAACAACCTTGGTGTTTGGGATTACATAAAGGATTCTTTATAAAGAATGTTCCCAAAATCTTAGTGTTGTATTAAACAATTAAAATTATATGGACTATGAGAAACTTAAGGCTCCAGGAAGAAAAATTAGTTGCCAAAGATCAAATTGGTAGTAAATATCAGATAGCATTTGAACCTAGCTTCTTTGCTTCTTGAATCCATACTTTTTCAAATTTGCATTCCATTATGTAGTCTATCTAAAGAAAGTATGCATATATATTTGTGTGTATATGTAAAATGTATGTCTGTATGTGCATGTGTGTGTGTGTGTGTGTGTGTGTAAAACCTATTGATTCACAAAGAAATGGGGGTAATTATCAGAGAGGGATAATTATGTAAGCCAGTATGTTATTAATCTCTACTTCAAATTTAAAACATTACATAATAGAGAACTTCCATTAATTCTTTCCTCTGATTCCTCATTATTTTGTTCAAGTAACCATGAATTAGAATTCATGAAGAAGAATTCAATATCTACCATGTCTCACTATGTCAGAAAAGGCTTGGATTGTGCTTAGTGGGGCACTGTATATTATTTGAATACAATAGGTAGTTAAGTTTGTGGAGCTTCATTACTAATTTAGCTTCAGCATGATATTTTTTAAGCCATCTCCAGGATCTTTTATTAAATTAAAGGGATTGTGATCTGAATAGTTTGGGCCAGCATTCATAATCTTGAAATTATATATCTCTATCTACTGAAGTACTGAAATAGCAGACTGATCCCAAAAAACAAGGGTAACAGAATTGGAATTTTTGATAAACTCTGGGGAGGAAAAGATCCAAGAAAGGCTGTTTCTTAATACTACGGGTACAGATTGACTGCCTTAGGAGAAAATTCTGAATAGCTTATATATGTGTTTGGGAAATATGAGGTTACTGATTATTTATGGGAGTCTAAGAGAAGAGGTGGTAGAAATGGAAAGGGAATAACAAGATAATGTAGAAAAATTCCCCAGACCTCAGTCTCCCCACCTGAAAATAAAGGTATTGGAAATGATCTAATTCTAAATCATGGGAACCTTGAAAAAGATGCTGTTTTTATTTTGCTTATCCAGTGGAACAAAGGATTTATGTGTTGAGAGACAAGGTAAAGTGCTTCTAGTCCAGTTCTCTCACTCAGTTTGTGAGAAAACTGAGGTTCAAGCATTGATTGATAGTGGCAGAACTTCAGACTTGAAGTCCAGTGCTTTTTTCATTATAGTTGAACTGCCTGGAAGAGGAGTCTGTGACTGTGGGACCTTGCAATGGTAGTGTTTTTGCCCTCTCTTCTCCTTTTTTTTTTTTTTTTTTACCAGAGGTGCACATTCCTAAGGGTCTTGAGTCCTTCAGACAAAATGCTTTTGACACCGAAATTGCTGTCTAAAGCTCGACAGTGAACATCCTACCCTCTGGAAATGAAGCCCGTTCTGACATGCCCCCTTTTGTCCTTCCAAATGTCACTGGAAGAGGGGGGAGGCCTGAGTGGAAGAATGCACTTGGTTTTGGCAAGAGCTCCCAAGTCCAGGCCCCCTTCCCTCATAAAATCCAAAGGAGTGGAACAAGTCCTTGAGTCCACGTATGCACATTGTGTGTGTGTGTGTGTGTGTGAGAGAGAGAGAGACAGACAGACAGACAGACAGACAGAGAGACAGAGAGAGAGAGACAAAGAGAGACAGAGAGAGACAGAGACAGAGACAGAGACAGAGAGAGACAGAGAGAGAGAGAGACACAGAGAGAGAGAGACAGACTAAAGGATGAAAAAGTCTTCAGTGAAATAATGAAAGGAATGCAATGGGGATCGGCTAGACGGCCAAGGCCAAGGGAGATGGGGGAGGGGAGATTGCTGGAGACTGTCTTCCAAATCAGTAAATGCAAATTGCAGCAAGATCCTGACCTTTTACTGTAACCGATGTCAGCTGCAAGTTGTAACCTCATGCCATTAATTATAACCCAGCATACCTCTGGAGTGGTTCTCCTGTTGGCATCCAGTTTTCACCTCCCCTCCCTCCTCCCCAGTTCCCTCTACAATCCCCACCCCACTAAAAGTCTCATGTTTCACTCTGCACTCAGAGATGAAATGCCTCTCTCTCTCTCTCTCTCTCTCTCTCTCTCTCTCTCTCTCTCTCTCTCTC
>JAJPUD010007665.1:27712-103439 GCA_023553655.1 Myrmecobius fasciatus
CTCAAATAATGGGGCTTAAGAGGGCAGAGTCAATTTTATTCACTTGAATTTTGACAAAAAAGATTATTCCTGCATAGGACCCCAGGACAGTCTGAGAAATCCATTCGTTTTCCTTTCATAAGAACATCTTCTTAATAAGATGAACTGCTTCTATTCTGATAAAATCAAACTTGATAGCAGTCACAAAGAAAATGGTCTCTCTTTTTTCCTTTTTTCCCTTCCTTCCTTCCTTCCTTCCTTCCTTCCTTCCTTCCTTCCTTCCCTCTCTTTCTTCCTCCCTCCCTCCCTCTCTCCCTCCCTTCCTTCCTTTCTTCCTCCCTCCCTCCCTCCCTTCTTTCTTTCCTTCCTTCCTTCATCCCTCCCTTCCTTCTTCTTTCCCTCCCTTCCTCCCTTCTTTCCTCCCTTCTTTCCTCCCTTCTTCCCTCCCTTCCTCCCTTCCTCTCTCCCTCTTTCTCCCTCTCTCTCTTTCTCCTTTCCTTCCCTCTCTCCTTCCTTCCCTCCTTTCCTCCTTCCCTTCTTCCCTCCCTCCCTCCTTCCTTCCCTCCTTCTTTCCCTCCTTTCTTCCCCCCTTTCTTCATCCCTTCCCTCCTTCTTTCCTTCTTCCTTTCCCTCCTTCCTTCCTCCCTTCCCTCCATCCTCCCACCCTCTCTTTTTCTCTCCCTTCCTTCCTTCTCTCCCTTTCTCCCTGCCTCCTTCCCATCTCCTTCTCTTCCTCCTCTTCCTTCTCCTCCTCTTCCTTTTCCTCCTCCTCCTCGTCCTCCTCCTCTTCCTCCTCCTTCTTCTCTTCCTCTTCTTCCTCCTTGTTCTCCCATCTTTTTTCTCCTCTCATCTTTTTTTTCTTCTTCTCCCATCTTTTTTCTCCTTCTTCTCCCATCTTTCTTCTCCCTTCTCCCTTCCTCCTCCTTTTCCCTTCTCCTTTTTCTTCTCCACTATATTGGAAAAAAGTTTATAATGTTGCTGCATAGAAATTGCTGTTCAGATTCTGGCAATCTTAGAAGAAAAAATGCTAAAGTAAATAGGAAAAATTAAATCAACATTGACCTCTGAGTCCAAGATGTAAAAGAAACCAGGCACAGAATCTAAGAATAAGTTTAGAAATCTCTCTTCACCCTTTCCATTCTTTTTCTATTTGGTTTTCATGGGAAAGAGTGTTTTTATTTTGTTTTATTTTACAGTACTTTAAAAATTATTTTAAGACACTTTTTTTTCTCTTAGCCCAATAAATATGGAAACAAAAAAAGTATGAATGATTAGGAGAGAGGGAATGATACTGAAAAAAAATCAGCAAAAGTAAATGCAATCTTCTTTTAAACTAGTAGAATCTTCATGGGTCAAAATTACTTTTGAAACCTTGTCCTTTAGATATTGAGGTAATATATTTCTGCAGAGTCGTACCAAAGTGGAAGATTGCAAAATGAACTTGTGAATGCTAGTTCACCTTAACTTATTAAAAAATAAAGTCCAGTTTTGGAAATCTAAAAGATTAGGGTTGGCTTTTCAGTTTTGGGTGTGTGCTGCTGGTGAAAGTATAAACATCTACATAGATTGTCTAAATGTAGTTCTCTGGGAGCCATGGATTGATATCTGGAATCTTTCCCACCCCAAGGTAAGGCAGACTGATTTTTTTTTTTTTTTCTCCAAGCAGGAGCAGGAGCCATGGGACTAAATAATCTTTCCTTCTCTGAGAGGGGAATACTAAATTATAACTATATCAGTTTTCTCATTTTTGCTCATCTAAGAGCTTCAAAAGTCACAAAACCACAAACTTCCCTGGTTTCTATATCCTGAAGGAAAAAGATAACCCTAGTTTAGGCTTGACTCCCTCCTACCAAAAGCACATTTGCCTGAAAGACATCACAAAAAGTGAATAGCAAATAAACCCATTTGTCCAAGCAGAGAGCAAATAAAAATGAGAAAAATACTACAAGTTAAAGTATACCAGAAAATACACACAAGTGAATGAACTCTTAAAGTGGGAATAAGATGAGATTTTGCTTAGCTATGAGGCCATGGGGAATTCCTTAAGGACTCCAGGAAGGTGAGCTGGAAAAAAGAGACATGCGGAGGAGTCAACTTTCCTCTATATATGTTCAAGAGAATCTTTCTCTTTCTCTTCCCTGGAGTTTATTCTGAAGAAAGACTGGAAATATGGGAATCTTTCTTGAATCAGTCATGAAGTATGCCTCTCCAGTCTCAAGCTCTTGGATTAGCTTTACCACAACATAATGACAAAGGCAGAATTTTTAAAAAAGGTTTAAGCCTCAGAAGAATATAAAAATGAATAGTTTAAATTTCAGAAATTTATATTATATAATTTAATAGTTTTAATACTTGAAGTAGAAATAAAAGATTAAAGTAGAGTTTACTGTCACCAGTCAATATCAAGAGCAAAGTATTAGAAGACTAAATCAGAAAAGCTTCTGCACAAAAAATTAGTACATATGGGGTAAGAAAGGAAGTGGTTGAATGTAAGAAAAATTATCAAGTTTCTCAAATTAGGTATCCATGATATATAAAAACAAACCGTGTATATGTATAAAAAGAGTCTATATATGAATATACATGAGTGTATGATATGCACACACAAATATATATATATATATACATATAAACATATATATATATAAAATCATAAATCCCAATAGGTAAGTGGTTAAGTAATATGAATAAATAGTTTTCAAAAGAGAATTGCAAACTATTAACAACCAAATGAAAGAATGCCCCAAATCATTAATTATATATATAAAAGAAAAATTAAAACAAACCCTGAGATTTCACCTCATATTTAACAATTTAGCAAAGATGATAAAATATGGAAACAGTTAATGTTGGAAGGATCAGAAGAAGATTGTACACACTAATGCTTTGTTGGTGCAGCTGTAAGTCAGTACAACCATTTTGGAAAGCAATTTTGAATTATGCAAATGATCAAAATATCCATACTCTTTGATTCAGACATTTAACTTCCGGGTTTAGACACTCCCCCACCCTCCTGGGCTAAGAGGTTATTTATAAGAAATAAGTCTCCTTATATATTTTTTCACTCATCACTACAACATATTTAAAAGAATAAAACATTAAAGCATGATATAAATAAAACACAAAACAGTCTGTCCTCTATTCAATGTGTTCTTAACCAGAGTGCTTGCATTTGAATTAGTTCTTTTTCCCTCCCTTCCTTCTTCTCTTCTTTCCTTCCTCTCTTCCTGCTTTTCTTCTTCCCTTCCTCCATGCCTCCCTTCTTCCTTTTCCCTTATAGTTTTGACATAAACCAGATTCTTACATTTTCCAGTGGCCTTCCAGAGAACATGAGAAATTCACATGGAAAATCAAATAATAAATTTTAAGTTTTAAACTTCAGCTATGTAAAGCCAGTTCTTCAGTTCTCATTCACAAGTTACATTTTAAAAACACTAGTGAATTTTGTAGTGACCAAGAGTCCTCAATTACAAAAAAATTCATATTATACTTCAGATGTCTAGAAAAGATGATTTATAGATAGTTCCAGAAGATAGAATGATGAACTCACCAGCTTTCTTTTTCATTCGTGTATGAAGCCTCTTAGAGTCAGAGCATTCTATCTTAGATTTTGCAGATTTGCCTTTTCTAGAAAAAAATTAAGATGCCAAACAATTAGAATACTACTGATTTCTGATGTAGGCATTAGAAATAGCTGTTTTTCTTATGCAATAATTCTAGGTATACGAATCACTTTTCCATCCTTTGAACTCAAATCCAAAGTGAGACGCAATATCTAACAACAGTGATGTAAGTGTTCCTTTCGGAAAGTAAAGTTTGAATAATTTCCTGTATTGGGACCTTGCCCAACAATCTATTGGAAAGATATTTACACAAATGTTATACCTCCTGCTACAATGTCATCACTCTATTCATAACTACTGGGTATGCTATCAGAATTTTTATACCTCATTATGACTATCATGTTGGGACATACTGAAATACTTTTTGTCTTTGGTTCTATCATCGTAACAAAATGTCCCCAGTTTTCACCTTGATAGTTACTGTATTTTTAAACAAACATGAGAGGCAGTGTGGGTGGTATAATGACTAAAGAGTGGGCTATGTAGTCAGCAATACTTGGGTTTGAGTCTTTTTCTTCTAAAAGTACTGACTACATGATTTAGTCTCTCAGTTACCCAAGTTACAGATGAGTCTGAATTCATAGTGGGAGTTGCTTAACCAAAAGTTCCTCACATTTATAAAATCAAAGGTCCAGGCCAATAATACAATAATACATATATACACACATTCTACTACATTAGACTTCAAGGTAAAAAGATATGAATATAACATGTGCTCTCAATGAACCTTGGCATTTTCATGGACTCTGTTTAGTTGGGTAGTGCGTATACAAAGGGATTTCTAACAATTGTACTTTGGGATTTATATTTCTGCCTAGGAATTCCCATAAAGAAACAGCAGAATTTAATGTACTTTTGGATCTTTATCACAAATAGGAAGAGAACTCTGAGTTTCTATTCAGTTACTCAGGCTATCAGAATATTCATTGATGGAACAGGCTTTATTTCACTATACCAGAAACAAAACATTCAGAGTATTCCTATTCCTATCTAATCCACAAACCAAGACATTTCTGCTTCTCTCTCCTGTGAGAAGAAGAAAAGAAAAAGAAGAAGAGAAGAAGAGGAGAAAAAAGAAGAGAAGAAGAAGAGAAGAGAAGAAGAAAAAGAAAAGAAGGAGGAAGAGGAGGAGGAAGAAAGGAGAAGAAGGAGAAGAAAAAAGAAGAGGAGAAGGGGAAAAGAAAAGAAAAAGAAGAGAAGAAGAGAAGAGGAGAAGCAGAAGGAATAGAAGGAGGAGGAGAAAGAAAGGAGAAGAAAAGAAAAAGAGAAGAAGAAGGAGGAGGAGAAAAAAAGAAAGAAGAGAAGAAGAAGGAATAGAAGGAGGAGGAGGAGGAGAAAGGAGGAGGAGGAGGAGGAAGAAAGAAGAAGAAAGATTGGAAGAGGGAGAAGAGAAGGAGGAGGAATTGATATGGGCTCACTAGTTAAAATCTCCATATTGCTCTCACATACAGATATAGTTCTATTACTCTCTGTGAGGCTTCTCTACAAAGGGAGGGCAGTACAGGAAAGAGTTTATCACCTCCATGTTCACATAACTTAAATGCTGGTAAAGGACAAGGCTCAGGCTGGCTCCTTTTCCCTGTGCCTCTGTTGATCGCCATCTCTGGATCCTTTCTAACAAACAACTCTTCCTTTTGGCCCAGGAGGATGGTCAAGAAATTCCTCCATTGTTGCCCCATGGCTTTGGCCTTATTTTCTTGCAGAGTCTCTATCACCATTGCTGCTACTGCCTCTGTCTGCTGCCATTTCGTAGAGCACATATTCCTTGGAGAGGCCCCATGGAAATTCAAGCTTTCCCTTCAGTGAACCAGATTGAGTGTGAGGTGCCTTCTTCTCTGTCTCTGTCTTTCCTCAGTTCAGAAATCTCTAGATTCTTTCTATGTGATCCTTTTAAATGATCATTTTAAACATGGTATAAATCTTGACAAGGACCCCAAACAATTTGTCCTTTATATAGATTATTTGACCATAGTTGTTCATAGTTGTTAGCATAGTGTCGCCTTTGTTATATTCCTTGAGAGAAGGGACTTAAAAAAAACTCTTTGTGTATCCTCAAAGCTTAGCACAAGGAGTAGAATATAGTAGGCACTTAATAAATGCTTATTAACTGTGTGAAAACAATGATTGTTTTCACCTTCACTATATATCTTGCATTCATTTAAAAAAAGTTCAGTCTTTGAAAATTACACAAGGTATCTTTAGCCACAGTATCTATCTCTACAGTATTATTAGTTCATTTTAGTAAGAGCATTGTCCTTTTCCCAAAATATTTTCTCTAGCATGTTACATATTTCCAGAGTCTACTTCAGTGGGTAAAGTCCTTTTGATGGTGTGGTCATTGCAGTCCAAAGGCCTCCGTGAAATCAACAGTTCTTAGTGAACATTCAATCCTCTCTTATAAAAGTGGTCACGATGGCCACTCAACCAGAACAGACAACTGGACAATTGTACTCATTCCAACACTTTTCTCTTTATTGATATTTGAAAAGGGCTGTCTAAATGAGCACTATTGGTATTAAAAGCCTAAGGCTAAAAAAATTCAATAATATTAAGTGAGCTTCTAAAATATAATTTATTAGGCACAGTTTTGGGATTTGTCTCTTAATGCTGGCTAGTGCTAGCAGTCTATACCCCAGAACAACAACAAAAATATATTTTTAAAAAATCCTACATGAAGCCCTATATGACATTACTCATTCATATGGATTAAGGTTCAGTGAATTAGTATTTTGGATCACAATTTATTTTATCAATAAATTCCCCCAATATATCAAATAAATTCAGATTCTTCCTCCTAGAAGACCAATCAAGGAACATATAATGAAAAAATCAAAACCAAAACCAAAATAAAATAGTAAAGAAAGTCAGAAATTATCTCATGTACAATTTCAAAATGACTATGCAATGCCTTTTTTATCCACTCCCCCCAAGTATTTGAAAAACTATCTCCTCTAAGATTTATTCTCTGATGAAGGAAGTGGTTCAGACTCTGGGGATAAAAATGCAGTTATTTGTACTCATTTTCTCATTCTGCATCTTCATAAAATTTTGGCTTATGCTGATCTCCTGAACTAGTAACCCTGGTCACTTAACCCTGGCCTGCCTGATACATGTCTGGTCTACTCTTTGGAAAAAAATCCTTTACTGTAGTCAAGATATATTTCCTTTTCTCTTTGTTTTTCTTAGGATACAATCACCCAAAAATCAAGGTTCAGGAGAAAGACTTAGGAACTTCAAATCAACACCATCATTTAAAACCAGAACATCATGAGAAATGTAGTCTCCTTATCACATGTCTCTGTTACACATGTCTTGTATACATATTTATTTTGATTCATTGACAAATAAAAGAAAATGGTGCTTTAAATTTCATCCTAGCAGATTCCTTTCCAAACTCTAGAGAAGATACTAGAGTCTTGATAAATGGTGTAGCCAGTCTTTGTCAGCACATTTGTCAACACAACATGACAAAAATGTTAGCACATTTTCTTCCTGTTCTGGAAGTGTATTTTTATAAAATAATGCATTGTATTTTGTCTTTTTTGACCCCTAAAATAGCCTAATTTGTATAGAAGTCAACATGTATAACTCAAAAATTTGGTCTTAAAACTTTTATGATTCATTTTCAAATGTAATGTCTTCTTAAAATGATTATACAGTTTTTATACTTTAAAAACCTTTACATGATATAAATAATATGGGCCCTTGTTGGCAATAAGTAGCATTTTCTTTTCATAGTTAATATAGACTTTAACTCTTATCATAGTTCATTTTCCTCTCTGTGGTTGACATTTTTGGTTTTTACAGGATTTTAAGTAACAACATGTTTTATAAAATCATTGACTTTAATTTTGATTTCAAGGGGCCATATGCCCAATGAAATCCAAACCCCTCATTTTACAGTGGAAGAAACTGAGGCTCAGAAAATTTAAGCAACATCCTTAAAGTAACAGAGAATAAATAAACAAGTTTGAGAACTAGATTCTCTTGACTCCAGGAAACACCCTTTTCATTGTGTAATGTATACTACATTGTATAGTGATCTAGCCCTAAATCTTAATGAATTTGCCTTTAAATGCCATTTACCAATCATGTTTTTATAGAAACATTCTAAGTTATTGCAAATGAAAAGTGAACAAGGACTTTTATGAGGTCAATTGCAAATATCTTTTTAAAACTTCCTTTTTTGGTAACTGGGGAAGTGATCAGAATTTATACAATTACAAATATATTTGAATAGTATATAGAAAAATGTTATTTTAAAAGCTAGGATTTTTTTTTAATTGATGCAAGTAGTTGAGTCCTGTAATTTCATGGATATAGGAAACTTTGTATGGGAACTACCTCCAAAAATGTAAATGTAAATTCAGTAACAGAGTTTTAAAGATTTTTTGGGGGGTGGGGAAAGAGCACAGTTGGAGAACTGAGAGATGAAGTAACATATCTCTGGTTAGCCTAGTGTTTGTCTGAATCAAGACTTGAACTCAAGTCTTTTATTCTGGAGGTCGCCTTCATTTCATAGTTCATGTTGCCTCTCAAGAGGAAAATAACCACTTCAGAATATGAAAATGTGATTATTTCTATAATTATTATTGTCTGTTTCTTATTGATAGAAAGCACATGAAGGCCATTTCTTTATTTTTAGTAGATGGAAGTAAAGAAAGCATCTTCATTTGTGCCTCAATAATTTAGAATATTATTCTCTCTCAAAGTTGTTCTGTGGTGTTGCTGACATCTGAGCTCTACAAACAAACTCAAGTTTGGGTGTGTTTGCAAATGCAATAAATTCTTTCCTACGCACACTGAAGCCAGTTATTGTGGAAGGCAGTGTTTTGTATGAAATATAGCCCAAGGTCGGAATCATGAATGAACAACACTGGTATTAGGCAGTAACATGGATGAGTGGCTTGGTAGTGGTTTGGCAAGAACTCCATGAAGGAGACAGATTAAGTTGTTGGAAAGTATGGAAGAGAAAGAGATTATATGTAAACTTATATGTGAAGTAGGGCAGAAAGAAATGGTAATGAAGGAGTAAGAAGGCCAGAGGATTGTTTAGTAGAATGGAGGTCTTAAAAGTATGAGAAGTACAAAAGAGAGCTATTGAGACAATGCAGCATGAGTGCTATGGGTGTTCACTAAGGAAAAAACAAAACAAAACAGGAGAGATGAGCACCTATAGAAAAAAGAGTGAGAAAAATGAACTAAGGTTGATCTTTTTTTTTTTTTAAGAAGATTATTTCAAAGTAGAATATATTTTATTTAAATAATACATGTATAGCATAGTCTTAAGGGAGTGGTTTTCTTCCAAATAGCAAACAGGCTTATAAATTAAAACATGATCAACAGAACCAAACTTTCTTCACAAGATCAGATTTTTAGGTTAATTTTTTGTAACTGGGATAATAAAATTTTTAATTTTTTTTATTAATAATTTTTATTTGCAAAACATATGTATGGGTAATTCCTAAACATTAACCCTTACAAAGCTTTCTGTTACAATTTTTCCCCCCTACTCCCCACCCCTCCCCTAGATAGCAGGATATCCACTACATGATAATTATGTTAGAATACTTAAATCGAATATATGTATAGTTATTGCCACACATCATTTTTTTGTTCAGGAGAAATCGAATCTATAAGAGAGAATAATCTGATAAAGGAAATACAATGCAAGCAAACATCAATAGAGAACGTGAAAATGTTATGTTGTGGTCCACATTTCACATCCCTCTCTCTGGGTGTATATGGCTTTCTTCACTGAACAATTGGAATTGGTTTGAAGCATTTCATTGTTGAAGAGAGTCATGTCCCTTAGAACTGATCCTCATATAGTACTGTTGTTGCTGTGTACAACGATCTCCTGGTTCTGCTCATCTCACTCAGCATCAGTTCATGCAAGTCTCTCCAGGCCTCTCTGAAATCGTCCTGCTGGTTGTTTCTTACAGAGCAATAATATTCCATAACATTCATATACCATAATTTATTCAGCCACTCTCCAATTGATGGGCATCCATTTAGTTTCCAGTTTCTAGCCACTACAAAAAGAGCTGCCACAAACATTCTTGCACATGTGGGGCCCTTTCCTTCTTTTACGATTTCTTTGGGATATAAGCCCAATAAAAACACTGCTGGGTCAAAGGGTATGGATAATAAAATTAATATTTAAAAATTTAAAAGAAAAAATGTGGTTTGAAATTTGACAGATTGCCTCTTGAATCAGAGATTGTAAGGTGTTGTTGCCTTGCTTAAATACATAACCAAATTTGAAAGATTCTGTGGCATGATGTAGGACACATGCATTTGGAGTCTGGTTCTGGATTCAAGTTACCCATCTATTAGTAGTGTGACTTTGGACCTTTCTGAGCCTCATCTATAAAATGTGAGAATTGGACTAGACATTCTTCAGGGTTCCTTCTAACCTTACATCTTGCGACCCTTTATCTTCAAACTGTAGTCTAATCTCCTTTTCAGTAAATGTTCATGAATCAAGTGCTATTACTGTAACTTTTGAAGTAAAACAGAAAGCACATGGCTTCTCTCCCTTTTGACATACCAGATCATCTCTTGAGTTATTTGAAATCTATGATTTTTAATGTTTGTTTCAAAAACAATAAAAATTCCCTAGCCAGAGTTTTATTTTACGTGGCCATGCAATTTTACACTTAGGATACTTTACAATATTTTGCTAAAGCTGTATATACAATTGCAGATGATATTTGGGTAATATAAATATACAAATGTACATGAACATAATGCATCATTTGAAGCCTTTAATATATCTTAGGGAAAGACATCATGGTGTATTCATGAATTTCCAGATGTTCTCAAAGATGAAGTCGTAGAAGCAGATGCTTTTTGTTTTCATGTTTACTATAAAGAAGTACCTAAAATCTTCAATTCTAAATCTGCAAACATTCTTAGTGGATTATATTTTTCCTACCTAGTAACTTGCATGCAGGCTTTACCTAGCATTCTATACAGAGTTGTGGTCTAAATTTGTTGATGTTCTGTACTGCATTATTGGCATTTCATAATTGTGATGGTGTAATAATACTTTACATGCACACTGCATTAAATGTATTTCCAGTAATCGTTTCAAGATGTGACATGATTTTCAAGAATGCAGCCATGTTTTTTCTCTCTGCCTTTATCTATTTTTTTGACCCAACCTTGATCTTTCATCCAGCCTTTTCCCTTCCAATTCCCTCCTCCTCAAGAATTTGCCAAATTTTGTCTAAGACTATATTGGCAAAGTAAGTAGAGTATCTCTTGGTTACCTGGGCATTTGGATGAATCTGGAAAGGCAATATGGATAATTAACTTCAAGCTTCTTTACACTCAATTACATGGTGGAATTTTATTTCTTCCTGGAATTCATGAGAGCCTTTTAAAGAGATGAGACTTTCCTACAGCCAGACAAATTTGGTTCTCCTGTCTGTTTTTATTGCATCTTCAGAGCCTATATGTTATCTATGTCAGTCTCAAGATCACATATGGAGGATGCTATACTTCATTTTAAACAGGCTGTTTCTTTTCCTTCATCTCTGTTTAAAACCCTTGGGATTGCCTACTTTATCCAAGTTATTTCTTGGCATTTCCTGAGAAGGAAAAACTAGAAAATAGATCAAGATTTCAGCTTTTCAAGATAAGGAGAATGGAAATGAATAAGGACAGTGTAGCATTTGTTTAAATAATTTTAGTGATTGCCTCTAATTATTGACCCCCTGTCATTGAAGTGATTAAATTTAGGAAACCTATCACTAATTTCCTCAAGTAATTAACTTGATTATACATGCATTAGTATGAGGAAGAAGTTAAAGATTTTGACAAAATGTTTTATAGTCCATTTTATGAAAATAATGATATTATTCATTTTGTTATATTTCAATATTTATGATTTAAGACTTTGCTCACAGCAATCTTGTGAATTAAGATACTATGATCATTTTACAGAGGAACACTGGTGCTCAGAGAGGGCAAGTAATTTTCCCTGGGTTACAGAGCTCCTAAGTTTGGAAATAGAATCTAAACCTAATCTCTGTATTTAAAATAGTCTTTCCTCTATCCCATGCTGCCCTTCATCATTTACTCTCTTATTCTGTGCTTTTATTTATCTGATACTTAACCAAATCCCAAGGTACTACCAATTATATAGCAGACCCAGGAAGGACCAGACATAGAAACAAGTAAATGAGAACATATATTTATGTATGGGTATAGCTACAACTACAATCTTAAGTCTGTAGTATATGTCTCTATATTCCAAAACCAAATAAAAGAATTTAGACATTATTGCTTGATTTCTATGAATTGTACTTTTACTTCTATAGATAATTGAGAAATGACTATTAAAACAAGAGGTAGATGAAGAATGATGGACTTGATCCAGTTGTAATAGTTTAGAAATAACATGTTCAAAATTCTGAGAATCATCCCCCAAGTTTTGACTTTTTAACCTCAAGGTTCTAAGTATTTTTCAAACTCTAATTTGGTAGAAAGTAAATCCTGGAGATTAACAACTATTTGCCATTTTATTTCTGTTTCACTAATACCTTGTTCATGGTCCAGTCAGTTCTGCTGTAATGCTTGTTTTAAAATTTTCTATCAATGTGATTAGCCTATTAAGGAATAATTTTATCATAATATGAATTTTGAATTTTCTTATTGTGATTTCATCTCCCAAAACTTAAAAGAAAACAGAAAACTTCATCTAGCTGTACTGAGCCACATTAGAATATATAAAAAGCACATCCTACATCCCTCAAACATTTACAGCTACCTCAGTTCACTATATGTGTTATCTTACAAGATTGCTTTTTGCTATATTTCTTTTGTATTTGTGGTCTTTCCTATATATTTTTAAAAAATCAATCATTCAATATTCTAAACATGTCTAAGTGCTATTATTTATTCAATATCTTCTGATGCAGTAGGAACTGTGGACTGAGGAAGGCTGATGGGCACCCAAGCACTCAGCCTTCCTTCTCATCCCTACCTTCTGCCATGGCCAGGCTCCCTAGCCTCTGTATCTTGGAGTTACGGCCCAAGTGCTGTCATTATTGTAGTGTTCATGTATATCCTAATCACTGAACATGTATAAAACTATGCTACCACTTTTACTAGGTTCCTATATTTTTTATGTGTCACTGATGACTTTTTGTTAGCGTTGTGCCCTAATCCCATTTTCCCATAAGCCCTGGAGTTTTTATTACTTGATTGTGAATAGTGCTTCCTTTAAGTAAAACTGACTGTAAGCACTTACTATCCATTGAGTTGAAATTTCTATTAATGTAAGTGGATTCTCTCAGTGCTTAATAAATATTTGTTAAATTGAATTTAAATGTCAATGGGAATAATAGCTAGCATTTATATCTAGCCTTAAGGTTTGGAAAAGCAAATATTATCCTCACAACAACTTTGGGAGGTAGATGCTATTATTATTACCATTTTACAAGTGAGGCAACTGAAGCAGGCAGAAGTTAAGTAGAAATTAAAGGAATTTTTTATAGTAGTGTAGCTAGTATGAGTCTGAGACTATTTTGGAACTCAGAACTTTCTGCCTTCAGATTTATTGCTCTATTCAATGTACCACCATAGTGTTACAGAATCTGGGAGCTGGAATGGATTATAGAAGATATTTAATAAGAACCTTGAACAAGAGTTGAAAGAACTGCAATTTTGTTCTGATTCTGCCAGTACTAACTTTATACCAATCATTAGTTAACTTCTGAGTAAGTCAGTCAACAAGCATTTATTAAGCATTAATTGTTTGCTAGTCAATCAACAAATATTTACTAAGGACCTACAATGTGCCAGAAATTCTGCTAAGTGTAGAGGAAGTGTAAAGAAAGGCAAAAACTATCCCAAATTACAGGTAAGCTCAGAGGAAAGACTCTAGCATGAAGGAGGACCAAGCAAGCTTCTTATAGAAGGTCTTGGTTTACTCATTTATAATATCTATCTTGTCTACCTCACAGAATTATTACAAAGATCAAATTAAATTGCTCACATGAGAACTTTTTTAAAGTAGAAACTAGCATGTATGTATATGAAAGAAATAACTTGGTAAAGCAAATAGAGTGCAAACTTGGAATCAGGAAAATGTGGTTTTAAATTTAAATTAAAAAATGTACCTTTGAGATTATATAGTTTATAGACTAGTATCTTTAATTCTGTGAAACTTACTTTTCTCATCTCTATAAAGAGTATAGGAATACAGTACTATCCACCTCAAAGAATCAGTGGGAAAATCAATCAATAGCTATTAATTACCCATTGTGTGCCAGGCACTGTGCTGAACACTAGAATCAAATTTAAAAAAAAAAAAGTAAACAAAGTGCTTCCTAAAGTTTAAAGCAGTATAAAAATTACCATAATACTTGGCATTTACATTAATGTTTCCAAAGTAATTTATAGTTATTGTTGCTGCTGCTGAACATGGCTGATGTGAGTTTTTGCAGGATTACTCTTGCCTCTTTCTGGACACCATATTGAAACCCATACCATGTGCTCAGTTCTATCCTTTCTCTCACTACTTGGAGCAGTTTTGTGTTACTTGCTCAGAGCAGTCTGAGAAAATCTCCAGGGCCCTCCACTAAGCTGACTTTCCAGAGACATTGGATCACTGTTGCTTGACTCCACTCCTCTTTTCCCAGAAAAAAACAAATATTAACATTCAGATTCTCTCTTAAAACCTCCAGACAAAAGCTTGATGGTTTCCTGGCTTAACTGTCCAAATGATTTCTGGATAGTCTCCTCATACTATTTCTGTTTTGCCTTACATTCTAGATTCTTAATGGAAGTTACTTTCTTAGCAAAAAGTGGAGGTGATCCTGGCTGCATTATAGTAGATGCCAAGCTCTGATGAGCCCTAATAAAAGTCTAACATGACCTGGACAATGGAGTGGGTCAGTTATGAAAAAGTGAAATTACTCTTCACTAAACTGGTCTCTGGATGCTGAGTATGTCAGCTAGGGGAAATCACAAGATGAATAGACCATCTAATACAATGCTAAAGACACTGTGTTAGCTTTGGAGATACAAATACAAGTCTGATAGCCCCTCAAAGATTTTATTTTCTAATGGGAAAGCTGAATGAAAATACTCTAGATCATGAAATCAGGAGACCTAACTTCAAATCCTTCATGTAATATTTACTACCTGTGTGACCTTAGACAAATCACTGAATGCTGAAAGCAAGTTTACAAAGTGGGGCTAAGCAGAAAGTAAAGAAAGGTATGTCAGGGTGTGAGGATGAAGAGCAAGTCATATAAGTGCCTGAGATTCCAAAAAGATAAAGTGAAAGCTCACCTATCAGAGTCCAAGTTTGAAACCCAAAGTTCATGTTTGGGTAGAGGTAGAGATAATGACCAGAGTGGGAGCCTTATAGTATGACAGTCTTTTGAAACCAAAGGAGTGGCAACCCATATAAGGGAATATCCCTACAAAATCCCAAAGCATTACAGTTCTTTGTTTTCTACTATCTTCTACTCTTCTACTAGACTATACGCTTCCTGAAGGCAGGCACTATTTTGCACATCTTTAACTGCTCCCTTTCTCCCTGGCTCTGGCCCTGACCTAGTGCTTTATGCATATAAACACAGTGACTTGGATAGTAAAGTGTTGGGATACTTGGGCTTGGAGGTTGGGGGACACCTGTTACATCTCCCATCACTTCCTCTTAACTCTCCTTTTCCTATTCCAGATCCTGCCACACCAACAATTTATGTTGAAAAGGGGACTATTTGGGAAATAGTACAGGAAAAATACACATCAGTTGTGTTGAGGTAGGAAGATAAGTAATAAAGGATGAAAGTTTCATATACTGTAAGACTTGTTTTAATCCTTATAAAAACAAAGATAATAATAAAAATTTTTATAAAACTTTGATATTTACAAAGATATATATATATATCATATCATTTGAACCTTATAATAGCTTTGTAGTTCTTGTCTAATATAATGTCCACTTTAGAGATAAGGAAATTGAAAATTAGTCAAGTAATGTGATTTGTATAAGGTCACACAGATAGTAAATATCAGATGAAGGATTTGAACTTAGGTCTCCTGATTTCGTGACCTAGAATATTTTATCCCTCAACCTTTTTACTTCTCACAAAAAACCCCACAACAACAGAAAACTTCACATAATAATTTCAAAATTATTTCTGAGACAATTCCAATTTTCTTACAGTTGTAGCTCTGTGTGCATTTTATCTTTTGACCCAAAACCGAAGTCCAGCAAAAACCTTAGTGTTATCTTCCATAAAAGTTTCCAAGTAATGGAGGCACAGAAAACAACTAGAAGTCCTTCTACATGGAGGAATGTACTTTTAAAAAACTAGTGAACTCAGTATATATCTCTGTGAGCATCAGGTATGGCTGAAAGATGAAGCTTTATTATAGGAAATTTTTTTTCAGGACTCAATGATATACAATATGCAGTGATGGTTATTATTGGAAATGATCCTTCATTGAGTCAGAGTGAGGTGGCAGTCTGAAACAGTGCCTGGGTCATTGGGTCAAATTTCTCCAAGATGTTGAAAAGGGATTGGGAATGGAGGAGAGAATGAGAGGGGAAAAGAGTAGTTTGAAAATGAGTGATTGATGTAATTAAGTTGTTGAGGGTTATCAGGTTAAATGACTCAGTTAAATGAGCTCAATTTTCAAGGGTTAAATGAGCCAGCAGTAATGGGTTTCATTGCTCCATGGATTGTGTCTTTAATTCTGGCTTATTTGGTGAAAAGGAGACACTCAACTCATGGGACACCTTAAATTAGTAATGGCTGGAGTGAATGGAAGAAGAAGTACTTATCACCCTAAATTTTTAAAGCAAAAAGGAAATAGATCATTGCAAATATTGGCATCTTAATGAAGAAATCTGAATAATGGTAGTAAGAAAAATGGTACATTTGTCATTCGTTGCCACTCCCCTCAAGGCATAGATGTACTGATGTTTACTTAGCAATGCTAAGATGAATCTTCACATCTATGAAAGATCATCTAACATATAACATAAAACATCTTTAATAAGATCATCTTCAAATATTAGAAAATAAATTCCAGATTTTCTTAAGGTAAATTATATTTTTAAGAAAAGCAATTATTTAACCTATGGCCTGGCAGCCACAACCAAGGCAGAGAAATTAAATGCATTTATTTCGTAGCTAAACTAAGAATCATTTTCAGACTCCTTCTTTTAACAAATCTAGTTTATCCTCACAGCGTTCTTGATAAGTCACTTTTTCCAGTTGTGAAATAGGAATTATAGTGCTCATCAAATACTTTCCTCATGACAATGATGTGAGAATTAATGAACAAAACTACCTTGTGATGTTTGGATAAAGCGTACAGAAAAAACACACAGAAGCTATTATTAAATGCTATTCATAGCCCATTTGACTATTCAAGTAAGCATTAACCTTCAAAAATACATTTTCTGCAGGCATTTTCTTGGCCTCACTATATTTTTATTCCTGTTTTTTTTGCTCTTCTTACATGTATTGATATCTTTGCCATCTTCTGTTCTTGCTATATTCAATAATACTGTTTGTGTATGATGCAGTCCAAACTCAGCAATGCCAACAATAGCCAGCAAATAACATTATCCAGAGAAATCTGATAGATGCTAAACTAAGTCTTGCAAAGAACAAAGAGAGATTGCAGATTGCCTTTAGACACATCACCCTTCTGTCTGAAGTGGCAATCACTGCTGATTATGGATTAATTTAATGATAACAAAGTTTCAGGTCTTTTTTTTTCTTCTGAAAATTAATGTTAGCCAGCCCTTTCTGACTCATGCTCAAGTTGGCCTCCTAAAGTCAATATTAATTTTAACATGCACAACAACAGACTTCAGCTCTAAAGTTAATTTAATTCATGCATTCAAGTTTGGATAGCATTAACATGTTAAAATGATTTTTGCATAGATTAGGGAAACTCTCAGGTTTATATTTGATCATAATTGTGAGAATAAAACCCAGAAATAACCAACTAATCATTCAATAAACACTCATGAAGAACCTACTATGGGCTGGGAACTGTGTTACCTTTTGCTACTATTATAACCACATAATGTAATAATTAAGCATTTACAAATATTGAATCAGACACTATTAATGTAGGTTTTATTGAATTTTAAATATTCAAATGAGTATTATTAAATGTGTCATTATTTTTGATATCCTACCATCTATCAAAAGTTGTTCAATATCATCAGGCCATACCTAATAGCTAGAAATTATGCTCTCAGCTCAGATATGGACTCAGCCAATCATTATAGTTAATTCAGCTCATTCACCTTGGAGTCCAGCAGATCATTCACACATGTAATCTAAACACAGAGGTCTTTAGCCTTTTTTTACCCCACCTCTGGATATTATACCTATCTCCTCCTCTATTTGGTCAACAGAGGAAATGCTTTAAATTGTTTTTGAAGTATGCTATAAAAATGTTATCTGGGAAGTCAAACAAAATAAAGTTTTTCTTCTCTCTTTCATTATTATTATTATTTATCCTGTATCAGAACTTTATCTGCAATTGACTAATATTCCTAAACTTTCTTAACTTTATCTGAATCTCCAAGCAGCTTATTCATTTTTCTATATTCCCTATTTTCAGAAATATTTTTATTTTATTAATGTATCTATTAATCAATAGGTAAACTTATCTATTTGCTAGCACCCCTCATTTTACTTGATCCATAATGACAGCAGGAGAGTTTCTCAGACAGTATTTTTTTTTGAAGTTTAAAAAAAATTTTTTTTCTTTTTTTTATTAAAGCTTTTTATTTGCAAAACATATGTATGGGTAATTCTTCAACATTGACCCTTACAAAGCTTTCCATGACAAATTTTCCCCCTAGTCCCCACCCTTCCCCTAGATGGCAGGATATCCACTACATGTTAATTATGTTAAATACTTGACAAGTCGAATATATGTATACATATTTCCACATTTATCATTGCTGTGTGAGAAAAATTGTATCTACAGGAAAAAAAAATCTGACAAAGGAAACACAATGCAAGCAAACACCAATAGAGACCATGAAAATGTTATGTTGTAAACCACATTTCATATCCCTCTCTCTGGGTGTACATGGCTTTCTTCACTGAACAATTGGAACTGGTTTGAAACATCTCATTGTTGAAGAGAGCCATGTCCATCAGAACTGATCATCATATAATCTTGTTGCCGTGTATAATGATCTCCTGGTTCTGCTCGTTTCACTCAGGATCAGTTCATGTAAGTCTCTCCAGGCTTCTCTGAAATCATCCTGCTGGTCGTTTCTTACAGAACAATAATATTCCATAACATTCATAAACCATAATTTATTCAGCCATTCTCCAGTTGATGGGCATCCATTCAGTTTCCAGTTTCTAGACACTACAAAAAGGGCTGCCACAAACATTCTTGCACATGTGGAGCCCTTTCCTTCCTTTAAGATCTCTTTGGGATATAGGCCCAATAGAAACACTGCTGGGTCAAAGAATATGCACAGTTTGATAACTTTTTGAGCACAGTTCCAAATTGCTCTCCAGAATGGTTGGATCCATTCACAGTTCCACCAGCAATGTATCAGTGTCCCAGTTTTCCCACATCCCCTCCAACATTTGTCAGGAATATTTTTGATAGGTTTTTTTTGTCCTTATATTTTAAGTATATTGATGTGAAAGATAGCCACTATGTTACAGAGTCTGAACTTCTCATACTTTTAAATATCATATCCTCGCATTCAGGTTGCCTCGGTAGTTTTATTCCTGAAGGACTTTACATTCTAGAAACTTGCATGTTACCTCAGTGAGTAGTTAGGAAATTCAGAAGGCAGAGCTTTGAGGGAAAGATAATAAGATCTATCTTGAACATATTGAGTTTGAGATGTCTATGGGATATTCTACTGGAAATGTTCATCAGGTGATGTGAGCCCAAATTTTAAGAGAGAGAAGAGGGCTGACTATAAAAACTGGGAAATCATTTGCATGGAGATACTAGTTAAACCAATAAAGTTGACATCACCTGATCAGCTGTGAATGACTTTGCTCTTCTCAGCAATATAATGATCCAAGACTACTCTGAAGGATTTATGATGAAAAATTCTATCCATATCCAGAGAAAGAACTGATTGTATCTGAATACAAATTGAAGCATATTTTTTCTAAACTTTATTTTTCTTAAATTTGGGGGGGAGGTTTCTTAAACAACATGACTTTTATGGAAATGTTTTGCATAACTTGACATGTGCCTTCTCAATGGAGGGAAGAGGGGAAAAGGGAAACAATCTGGAACTAAAAGTTTTACAAACAAATGTTAAAAATTGTTTTACATGTAAGGTGGGAAAAATAAAATATTAAATGACAAAAAAATGTCATCTCATTTCAGAGCAGTTATGGACATATGCAGAATGAGATGAATATTTATGGGTATGACCAAAAAGGGAATTAATTTTGCTTGACTATGCATATTTGTTAAAAGAATTTTCTATTTTATTTTATTTTTCCAGTATGAAAGAAAACACTGGAAGAAATAAGTGATTAATTTTTATTAAAAGAAAATGACACAACCAAGCTGATAGATTGGAGTAAAGAGAAAATGCCCAGAATGGAGCTTTCCAAAATATCCATTATTAATGGATACAATCTGGCCAAAGATCCAGTTAAGAGACAGAGATTTGTATAAGGAGAACCAGGAGAAAGCTCTATCATTAAAACTTAAAGAGGGGAGAATATTTTGGAAAGGTGATCAACAGTGTCAAATGCCACAGAAAGATCAAGAAAGATCAGGATTGAGAAAAGACAAATAGCTTAGACACCTAAGAGATCACTGGTAACTTTGGAAGGGCACTTTCAGTTGAATGAAATGGTTAGGAGTCATATTGTAGACAGTTTAAAAATAAATGATTCAAGAGAAAATAGAGAAATAAAATGTAGAAAGTCTTGTTAAGCAATTTAGCCATGAAGATAAAGAGAAAGAGAAATCTAGGACAATGGAGATAGTAGGACTAAGTGAGGGATTTTTTTTTAACCATGAGAAAGTCATGGGCATATTTATAGGTGGCAGGAAAGGATCTGATAGAGTAGGAGAAATTGAAGATGAGTTAGTGGGGAATCTAGTGGTACAATTTACTGGTGATGTGAGGAAGAGATGGGATAGAGGATTCATATGGAGAAAATGACATTTTACAACAAGAAGGGCCACTTCTTTTTTTTTTTTTTTTCATATTCCATGAAAGACCAATTCTTGAACTGGGAAGAAAACAGGAGAATCAGGAGACAGTAGGGTCAAGAAAATCCAGAGAAGAGAAAGTATTCTATGGGAAAATTGCCTGTGTGAAGCATCCTAATAAGTCTGTTCTTTGAACCATTTAATTTCTGACTTGTGGCATTGCTGTTTGGTCATGGGGAAGTACTAACAGTTGCATTACCAGCCTCACAAGACTTTTGTTCAGAAATCTTTACCTAGCATTAGTATTTGCTAAACTACTAATTAATCCTCTCCTCTGTGAGATCGTTTCTTACCTGACTACTTTCTTAGACTTAATATTCTCTGGAAAGTCATCATCCTGTGAAATGAAATCAACTTTGAAACTCTTAGTTTCTTGTGTTCCTTTCCACAGAGACTGCAGGACTTCTTCATTCTCCTGTGACTGGATAACTTCCCTCCATTCCCCATTTTTTCAGCTTCCTTTTGTGTGTTGTCTTCCCCCAGTTTAAAGATTGTGAATTCCTTGAAGACAGAAATTGTCTTTTGCTTTTATATCCCTAGTGCTTAGTACAGTTCCTGGTACATAGTAGGCACTTAATAATTATTTATTTACTCTAGCAATAAGTGTATAATATTATCCCTTAAAACCATGTGTATTGGCACTGTATCTTTCCACAGTACTGTACTTCTGTAATCTGCTGGGTCTATGTCTTAATATATACTTTGTATGTCCTCCAACACCTTGCTCTCTCTCTACATAGTACATGTTTGATTTGTCACCAATTTCATAAACATGTGTAATATTATTTTTAGATTCTAATCTACTGGCAAATTTTAGCATATTTTTGTTCCATGATATAAGACTAAGGCTCCATGCCCTGCCCCTTCCCCTCCCTACCCCACCTCCATGTCCTCTTATCTTACCTGAATTGTCTTTGGACTTCTCTAGTCCCAAGGCATCCTGGCTCTTGAAATATTGAGACTGTGGAAATGCTGAGTATTAAAGCAATGAAGAGTCTAATATGCATGAATGATGGTTGAATGACAAGCGGCTGAGGTAGGGTAAACGAAATAGGTTAAATAGAAGATGACACAAAGGGAAGAAGAGAACATGGCATAGTGTAGTGGAAAGAAGGCAAAATTTCAAGACAGGAGATCTGAGTTCAATTTCTGGTTCTTAATAACTGTGTCCTTTCACAAATTCTAGAGCTTCTGTTTCCTCCCTTTTAAAATTAGAATTAAGGAGATGTCAGATTCTTTCTAATACTAAAGATTCTAAATACCCAGCATTTAAGATTGTTGGATAAAAGAAGTGGATTTTTGTATCTTGGACCTAGAGCTGCAAGGGATTTTAGCAATCTCCTAGTCCAAATCCTTAATTTTACAAAGGGAGAAATGTTGGCTTAATGAGATTGAATGACTTGGCCAGGATCATACAAATTGTAAGTGATGGAACCAAGAACATGAAATCTTAGCTCCTCTCCCTTCATAAGGAGGCCTGAGTTTCTCAGGTAGGAAAAGGATAGTCCCTGTCTGGCTATTCCACATTTCAGAAAAGTTAGTCTACAAGTCCAGGGACAATGGGATGATAATAGCTATTTTCATCTTGTGCAGCCATGTAAACACTGAGTGGAGCAGGAACAATGCCTGCAACTCATCTATACACCTGGCAGTTGCTCTGCTAAGTCTGGTAAAAGAGAACAATATAAAAAGATCAAAAGATCCTTGCCAGATTGATCTAGCATGAGCCAAGCCATTTGCCTGAGTGGGAAAGACCATCTTGGAAAATATTCAGACACCTATCTGATTTCAGCACAAAGGGAGACCAAACACTAGTTAAGAGACAAAGGTGACTTGCAATAACAATACTTCATACCAGAAATGGGACAACGTAGACATCGAATCCCAAGTGTTCCCATTCCATTTGGATATATGCCATACAAAGAAACCTTGGAATAATTTTCAGAAACTGTCAATAAATCATCTATGTAGCCTGACAGCACCAATTTATTTCTACTATAAGGATAAGTGCTCTTCAAATATAGGCAACTTGAAAGGTATCATTTTAAGTTTTCCCTCATGGAAGCACTGAGGATAAACCATTTTCAGAAGACAGGTTTAGAAGAACTTGTGCTGAATTGACTTATTTCAATTGACTTATTCAATCAACCTTGACCTAACAGAATTTTGGGCTGGACTCAGCTATTATTCTCTGATGGACACAAAAGCTGATGACATTCTATCTCATCCCTACCCTAAAGAGAACAAGTGATAATTAGATAGTGTGTCATTACAAAGTGTTTTCATTAATCAATTAATTAATTCATCCATTCTCATTACAACAAACTACAGAGCCACTCCTCAATGAGACAGTCTTCTCCGAGGCTTCTCTGCTCAAACATTCTTAATGTTGGAAGTTCAGAGTCCATTTTGGAAAATTTCATAGGATTTGGAGCTAGAAGTGCCCTTATTAATGGTTACAATTTAAGTCCTTCATTTTGCAAATGAAAAACCTGAGATTGAAATGGTAAATTGACTTGCTCAAGGCTACACAGCAAGGAATTAGGAGGCCAAGTATTTGGACTCAAGTTTCTGGACCCTAAGTCCAGGGCCCTTTCCACTAAATATACCATTTTATGTCTTTTTTCCTTGTTCTTTGCCATTTCTCCTTAAATTTCTAACTAGCTTTTCCCATTCTATCATACCACCCATTCTATAACCTTCTCTCCAAGCCTGCCCTTCTTTTAGCTGGTCATACCCAACTTTGAGACCCAAAGTTTTCCCAGTATTTTGAGTTTCAGGATCCTTGATTCAGGCAGCAGGGGGCAGGACATACGAGTAGGTGGACATGCTGTTTTAAGGCCAGGAAGAGTAAGAACACATGGAAAATGGGGTCACAGTTGCCTTAGCCCTGTGTCAGGAAAGGGAGTAAGGCAGCAAGGTATGAGAGAGGAAACTGAAATCTGCTAAGATGTTAGAAGTTGACATATTTATATAAGACTACCACAGTCTTCCTCAAAAACTCTCCCTTGATCCATCTACCCCTGTTAGCAGGAATATCATCCTATATCTCTTCTCACTTTTGTGACTAAATTATGTGAAAAGACTATGTGCAATAGATGTCTTCGGTCTCTTTTTCCTCACTCTCTTCTGAATTCTTTGCAATATGCATTCTAACTTCTTCATTTAATTTGAACTGCTCTCTCCAATGTAACAAATGATCTCTTAATCATAAGATCTAATAGTTTAAAAAATCTTTATCACCTTCTTTTCTTCAACACTCTTTTCTTTTTAGGTTTTTGTGATGCAGTTCTCTCCTCCTCTTGCTGGTCTGAACACTCATCTCTCATCTTTGATGGATCCTCCTCCAAGTCACTCCCACTAACCGTGATCTTCCTACTTTGTTCTTTCTTGGGTCCTCGTTTCTTTTCTTTCCATATTATTTCAATTAATGATCTCATCAGCTGCCATGGTCATGATGATAATCTCTATGTAAACCATTCTAATACATACTTTCCAATCCTAACTTCTCTCTGGACCTCTAGTTTCCCATTTTCAATTTCCAATTGTACATCTCAAACTGGATGTTCCATAGACATCTTAAGTCATCGTATCTAAAATTGAACTCATTATTGTTGTTACCAAAACTTCCCTTCTTCCTAATTTCTCCATTACTATAGTGGATACCATCATCCAGTTTTCTCTATTTCAGTATTTCAAATTACAGGATCCTTGATTACCCAGACAAATAGCTTAGGTCTTATCCTCAGCTCCTTACTGTCTCTCACCTTCCCCTATCTAATCTAATCAGTCATCAAGTTCCCCCCTTTTCCCTCTTGATATAGCCACTGTTCCAGTGCAGGCACTTCCCACCTCATGTCTGGACTATTTTAATAGTTTACTGATTGGTCCCTCCGCCACAAGTCTCTCCTCACTTCCATTCATTCTCCATTCAGCTGTCAAAATAATTTTCCTTAAGCAAGTTTAACCATATCAATCCCTCATTAAATAAATTCCAATGCTTCCCTATTGTCTCCAGGATCAAATATAAAATCCTTTTTTTTTTTTTTTTTTTTTTTTTTTTTACTTTTAAAACTCTTTATAATCTGGTCTCTTCATACCTCCATATTCTGAGATCCAAAGACATTGGTGTCCTTCAAAAATATACTTCAAAAACAGATACTCCATTGACTATGCAATTACCTGCCCTTCTTCTACTGAACATTCTCCTCTCTCATCTTTGCTTTCTAATTTTACTACCTTCCTTTAAGTCTCAGGACAATGCTCTACAGCTTCAATAAGAAGTCTTTCTCAGTACCCTATTAACACTTTCTTCTGATACCCCATCTGGATAATGGAAATGACCTTCCTTTCTTTGAGACCCTGCCATTGCAACCCATATTCTAGAAAGGCCAAACAAATTGCAGAAGTTCCCAGTGTGAATGAGTATATTTGTTGCCAAAAGACCAACTAAATTCAGAAGTAAGCCTTCCCCTCACTGCCTTCATGTTAATAATAATATTAATAATGTATTAGTTTCAAGAAGCTATATAGCTCTTTAAGACTTGAATAGTGCTTTGTATATGGTAATTAATTTGATAATTAAACCAACTCTGGAAAGTAGATGTTATTATTATCTCTATTTTACAGATGAGGAAGCACAGATTACTTAAGTGATTTTTCCTGTGGGTCACACATAAATATCTGAGACAGAATTAAAACTCAGGTTGTCCTGACTCTAAGTCATGCACTCTATGCACCATAGCTTCCCTTCAAAAGGCTAGCCTCATAATGATGATGTTTTTGAAAATAGAAACTCATTAACTATACACTGAAACATGGCCAACTTTTGCTCTGTCCCAGTAGAGGGAACATCCATATAAATGAAAATAATGATCATTTCTGAAATGTGTTGTAAGTTCTGTGCTTGGTACTAGATAATGGTTGGATAAAGCATGTGTCTTGCCTTCAAGATGTTTGCAATCTAATAAGAGGCTGGAAGGGGAGTGGTGGTGAAATAAAGCAACACAGATAGCAGTGATAAACACTACTGCAAAGTAAAATTACATCTTACTTTGCCTGGGAATCTGAGGGTTTAAATGATTTACCCAGGATCACTCATTTAGCTTGTATATCTGAGAATAATTTGAATCCAAATCACCAGGTCATACTAATTTGGACTCTGCCATATTCTGCCACAACATAAAATATATATATGAATATGTGTTTATGTGTATTTATATATATGCATACATACATTATATATAATATACACTGATACACACACTCAAAATGTAGATTGTTTACATTTAAATTTATTATCCTAAGTAATTTGTATTTCTTTCTCTCTCTGTTACTCTGTTTCTCTCTCCCTCTCTCTGCTTCTCTCTCTCTCTACTTCCCTCTCTCTTCTTAACTTCTAGATGCCAATCCATTTAGCAGTAATAGTTGGGAAGCTAACACGAGCAGACAAAGTGTAGGCTCCTCTTGTATTTGATCCAAGATGGCTGGGAACCATAAACTACCTTAGCTTTGTAGTCTAATCGTTTACCTAATTGTTCACCTTCTGGTAGAACCATTTCTTGGGAAATGGGGTTTCTTTAAAAAAGAAATGCTTCACTAACCTAGGGAACAGGGAGACAAGTGATCAGTTTTGTTGTTCTATTGACTCAGTGCCAGGAATTCTCCATTTTTCTGAGACTAGCATCCAAATTTATTATTCTAGTTCTCTGGTATAGTGTTTTCATGTTCAAAATAGTGTAATTAAAAAAAAATCTCCCAGGCTTCCAAGTAAACATCTTAAAAAGAAACTTGGAAATGATATTGTTTTCAGGACCTTTAGACCCATGTGTCATGCTCTTGGCTTAGTTTTAGCTGCAGTGGAGAAAGTATATTGAGTGCAAGCTGGGATACTTACTGACGATTGCTTGTCTGACAATCTTACCTTATTTATATGATAAATTTAGAGACTGAAACAGCAAAGATAAAAATGTCACCCCAATGACTGTTCAGACTATAACAAGTCTATAGGGACAAGACTATTGTTGACCTACTTGAAGAAGTTAAAACAAAACAAAACATAAATTGAGCTTTCCAAATACTAAATTAAGTAAATAGGACCTTTGCCATCCACTAAGGATGTATTTTTGTCCTTAATGGGATCAGCTCCAAGTGTGAAAGAGAATCATGCAGCCAATAGATTGTAGGAATTAACTGGAAGACATCTTCTAATTAAACCTCATATTATAGATGAAGAAATTGGGGTACTCAAAAATTAAATGACATAGTCTCAATTACATAGGCAATATGGGTATTTCTGGGTGCCTCTAATTCAAAATCCTATGCTTTTAACTTCACATGATGAAAGAAGATCTTTTTACATTTAATGCAAAATATAATATGAATACTTCAACAAATTCCTACTTATTGTCTTACAAGAACAAATGGAAAGGGACAAAAAGGAGGCTTTCTTAAAGCTATATTGGTAGCTAGAAGAAAATTAAAGAAGGGATGGATAACCACTGTTTGAAGTGGATAGAATAGTGATGTGGGAATTGTTGGAGGAAAGAGAAAGGTATAAACTATAGTCCTTGACCTCCCTTTTTGCATCTGTTTTCTCTACCCTAGAGAATTACCTTTGGATATAAAGAATAGAAGAAAAATTGGTTAATATGGAGATAAAACACAAGATGAAAGAAAAGGTATGAAATAACTCTTAGCTATTCTCAATGAGATTAAGTCATAAAATATATTCTGAAAGCTCTGATAGATATGACTGTTGATCTGCTCTCAGTTGTCTTTGAAAAATCATGGAGAACAATGAAGGTATCATAACACTAGATACATAATACCATTCCAATTTTTTAAGTAGGGAGATCCTGTAAATTATAACTTTGTGAGTTTGACTTCAATTTTAATAAAATTATAAAAGATATTCCAAAAGATATGGGTTGTAAGCATTTAGAAGGGAAGCAATTAGACCTAAGATTGTGCATGGCTTCATCAAAAATGGATGATGCCTTAGGACAGCAAGGTAGCATGGTAGATAGAGCAAGAGCTTATAGCCCTAGGAGGACTTGTATTCAAATCTAGATTCACACAATTATGAATTGTATGACCCTGGGCAAGTCACTTAACCCCAATTGCCTCCCAAATAAAAACAAACCAAAGATGCCTAATTAACCTTAATTTCTTTATTGACATGATTTTAAGACTGCAGTGCCATAACTATAGTATATATAGATTTCAAAAAAGCATTTGACAAAATCACATCAGCTACATGGATTTGGAATGGGTTAATGAATTGACTCCAAGCAAGATTAGTAATTAATAGGTCAATATCTTTGACTTGGATTCTCTGTTAGACTTAGTCCATGAGAGTAGAAAAATCTTTCATGAACATATATTTCCCTGTTTTATGTTTCACTTGATTTTCATAATTAAAGAGTTTTTGAACAGATTTATCTGCTATTATACCTTTCAAGGAATCTTGTATGATTTTAGCTTATACATGAGAAATTGGAGAACCTCCTTTACTGTAGCAAATGCATTTTTTATAGTTAACAATCACTATGGCATTATGTATTCTTTGTATTCTTTCAATGATTTGTGTCAAGATAAATCAATTAGTTGACAAGTACTTATTTAGCACAGTATATAATACTTAGTATGTACTAGAAAGCATACTAAATGTTGAAGTTACAAAGAAAGACAAAAATATTGTCTTTGCCCTCAAGCGGTTTATATTCTTTTTTTTTTTTAAAGAGTTTACATTCTAATGAGGGAGATGAGATGCAAGCAACTAGGTTTGTTCAAAATATATACAGAGCTGATGGAAGGCAATCTTTTTTAAAAAAAATATTTTATTTTCAATTCAGAGAACAAAACATGCATTTTCATAACAGTACAATAAAAACATTATTGCACATGAAATTGAAAATTTGCCTTCTACAACTTGCTGTTTTCTCCAAATATACAACAAAGTAAATTATTTTCTTCTCTCCCCACCTTAAAGATGGCTACCATTAGATATAAGTATATATACATATATACATATATATGGAAAATTATTTTATACATTTTTCTATATATCAGTTCTTTCTCTGGATGCAGAAAACATTTCTCTTTATATATATCCTTTATTATTAATTTGTGCATTTAGAGTGGTTAAATCCTAAGTCATTCTTAAAACAATATTACTGTTACTGTATACAATAGAGGAATTTCCTTTCTCATATAGAAAGGTATTTGGGCAGTTTTGAAGCATAGGAAAAATAGGAATCACAAATAATCAACTCTAGTAAGTACATAATGAACAGGAAGAAAGAAGGTGTGAACAAAGCTTAATATCAGGTTGCATAGCTCCATGAATTCAAGACTGAAGAGTTAAGATTTTGTCAGGCAATGGAGAATCATTGAAGAATATTGAATAGGGAGTGTAAATCATTAAAACTGTACAAGAGAAAAATTAATCAGTGTACTGTGTAAAAAAATAAGACAGCCATTAAAATAACAGGAAAGATGATTTAGTCAAAGTTGTAATGATAGAGAGAGATACTAAGGATGGTAAAAAGCAAGGATTTAGAAGAGGATTCAGGGAAGCTGATGGAGTAGTCAGAAAATTTCAAGCTCTCCAGATCTCTCACAAGACAAATGCCCCAAAGCTAATGTAGAACAACAAAAATAAACAAGAATTGGGGCAGGAATGGTCTTCTTGGGGTAACTGGAGAAGATCTAAAGAAAGATCCCAAGATGAAGGTTAAGTCAGAATGAAATGTAAACTTTTCTAGGTCCACTCCACTGAAATTGCAAGTGGTAAGCCTTGGGGCTAACTGGGCTGGAAGATAACTTTGCCTCTTGCCACAGGAATTTTCACCTTCTAGACAATCATGTATCTGAGTGAGGCAGGATTGAGGGAACTTCTGTTAATAAGCCACCCCAGGCCCAGTACCTGCTATTAAGATGTGGCCCTGGACAAGAAGGGACCAGAACATGTGAGTGCAGAAGCAGTGGGAATGCTGCTGGCTATGGGCATTTTAAGGAGGATAGAGTTTCTGGTTTTGGTTCCAGACCAGGGGGGAGAACTGAAGGAGAGATGATTATAATAACTAGGTGCTAGAAATTTGTTTATCTATTTTTTACTGAGAATATTTTATTTGAATGTTAAATTGTCTATTATAAAATAATTATCTTTTTTTCCTCAATAGAATTTATTTTTTCAAATACATATATAGTTTTCAATATTCATTTTTGTAATATTTTTGTTCCAATTTTTTTTCTCTCTTTCCCTTACCTGTCCCCTCCCCAAGACAGCAAACAATCTGATAAGGATTACACATATAGAATGCTTTAAACATATTTCCATATAAGTCATGTTAAACAAGAAAAATAAGACCAAAAGGAAAAAAAAAACATGAGAAAGAAAAAGCAAGCAAGCAAACAAAAAAGGTGGAAATACTATGCTTCAATCAATATTTAGTCTACATAGCTGTCTCTCTGATGGCATTTTCCATCCCAAGTCTTGAGAATTGTGTTGGAGCACTGCATTGCTAAGAAGAGCTAAGTCTATTATAATTGATCATCATATAGTCTTGCTGTTATTATGTACAATATTCTCCTGGTTTTCTAGGTGCTATAAGTTTTTTATTTTAAATGAGCAAACAAAGGAAAAAGAACCCAACCACAGAAAGTTACTATGGGAATGGAAAAGATTGGGGCTCCTCTTCAGAGGAGGATATTGAAACAAAAAAAAGCCTCTCCTTCCCAAAAGAGTAATATCAGATGGTCATCTGTCTAAAAAAGAATTCATTAAACTCAAAAAAGACTTTAAAAATCAAATGAGACATAATGAGGAAAAATGAAAAAAAAAAAGAACAACCCACGAAAAACAGAAAAATTATCAAAAGAAAGTCAACAAACTAGAAAGGGAGATCCAGAATCTTAAAAAAGAAAAATGATCCCTTGCAAAGTAGAATTGAAAAAGAGGAAGCCAGTGAAGTTAAAAGAGACCAGGGAATAATAAAACAAAATCTGGAGAATGAAAAAAATATAAAAGATAACCTGGAACTTCTCATAAGAAAAACAACTGATATGGAGAACAGATTAAAAAAAAAAGAAAACATAGGAATAACCAGACTATCTGAAAGCTACAATTGAAAAAAGAATCTTGATACAAGAATACAAGGAATAATTAAAGAAAATTGTGCTGAAGCATTAGAACCAGAGGGGAAAGAGAAAATAGAAAAAAATCCACCTATCACCACTTGAAAAAGGTCCTAGGAGTAAAACCTACAGGAATATCATAACCAAATTCCAAATCCCCAAGTTCAAGAAGAAAATATTACAAGCAACAAATAAAAAACAATTCAAATACAATGGAGCCTCAATTAGAATCACATAAGACCTTGCAGCAGCTACCCTACTAAAAGATTTCATGTCTTGGAACATTGTGTATCAAAGAGCAAAATAACTGAGGTTGTGATTGAAAATATCATACTCAATGAAGTTAAGCATAATCCAGAATAATAATAATAAACACTCAATGAATTGCCAGACTTCCAGAATTTTATAGTAAAAAGACCTGAACTTAATGGAAATTTTGACATCCATGATTTAAGAGAAATATAAGATCAATTACAATGGACTCTGTAAAGACATTTTATTTTTAAATGTGAAAATATAAACAATATGTCTAAGATTGTTTTTAGAGGGAATAACATATCTGTTTGGAAGGGTATAAAAGTCTTTTAAGAAGGCAAAGGAAATGGGCTGGGAAAAGGACAAAAGAATGACCCCTGTGGAGAGGGTAGACCAAGTAATAGAAGGATAAATTAGCAGTTTGAAGTAAAGCAAGGGAGTCAAAAAGGATGGAAAATAAGAGATATACACAAATATAAAATAAAGATCAAGAGTAAAATGTATTAAGTAAAAACATCAGGGGTAGTAATCATGATCTCAAAGGTAAAAATAGGGAAACTATACTACATATCAGCCATATTAATCAATATTGTTTTGAGAATATTTAAAATAATTAGATAGAATAAGGTTGGAATATTGCTGTAGGGTGAGAAATGAGTTGATAGATTTACAAAAAAAAATATGGAAAGACTTGGACTTTTAAAGGAAGATATTATCCACCTTCAGAGAAACAGAAGAAACAAGTATAGTCCAACCTTACATAGATGCATATGAGTGTAATATATACATACATACATTAATATATACACATATATATTAACATGTGTGTATATAGATTGCTCTCTGCTTTAGTTTCCTCAGTTATAAAATGAGGATAATAAAAGCCCTTTCTGTCTCACAGGGTTTTTGTGAGAATCAAATGAAATACTATTGGTAAAGTACTTCATATGGTATCTGGCATACAGTAGGCATTAAATAAATGCTTATTCCATTTTTCTTCTTTCAAATGATATTATTTATTCTTACAATGTTTGCAGTCCTTGTGGTCTCTCGTTCTTGACAGCAGCAAAATGGGAAGTATGAATTTAGAAATCATTGGATTTTGATTCCTAAAATTCCTTTTTATTTGTCCTTTTTTGTCTAACATATTTACTCAGAATAAAAAAAAAAAATAAAGAACCCAAAGTTACATGGGGATGGGGGATATCAGGTCTGAAGTTAGGAAGATAACATCTTGAATTCACATCTGGCCTCAGACACTTTGTGACCTTGGGTGAGTCACTTTATACTGTTTTCCTCAGTTTCCTTATCTGGAAAATGAACTGGAGAAGGGAATGGCAAGCCATTCCAGTACCTTTGCCAAGAAAACTCCAAATAGGGCCACAGTGTTGGATACAACTGAAAACAATTGAACAACAATGTCACATGGGTAGTAGATGATAGAAGTAAAATTGAACCCCCTTTTTCTGATTCTAAATACTTTGTTCTTTCTATTACATCAGATTACAGATGATCACTTTTTAAAGATAATTTAATTTATTAATTTATTATTTGAGATTATTTAATATGAAGTCCTTGAGATCAGGATAAATAATAAAATATTAATATTTTTAATAATACCCACTACTTTTTGATCTCCTTAGGAAAACTATGAAGAGTCACTTAATGATGTTCAATAATTGCTTTGAGCCACTTAGAAAGGAATTCTAGGTGCTAAAGCAATAGAGTTCTATCTCAGTGCTAATAAAGGGACCTCCTGTGTGCTGAAGCCTCTGGAAGCTGCCACTGCCACCACAATCCAGGCTCACTCTTGGTTGGCTGGTTTCCCAAGACCCTCTCACTCTTCTGACAAGCATTTCCTGCTGATCTTCCAAGTTGTCTTTGGTGTCTCTGGGCTGAGAGGTCTGGCAGCGGCCAGTACTGCCACTGATTCAAAGGTTCTTAAGCTCATTCCTGCTTTGCTGGCACTATAGCCCAGACCACTGAGACTGGGGCTGGGGGTCTGTTGGAGGCTGCCTGTGGCTGCTCTTCCACACTGGTACCACAGACCTTTCCTGCTGACTTTGTAAGTTATGGTCAGCTGGAAAATGCTTTACTCCATCTTTTTGTGCGTTCTGATGTTCTAAAATTTGTTTAGAGTCATCATTTAAAGGAATTTGGAGTGGTTTGGGGGAGAGGGGGCGGAGTTCTTGCCTATACTCTGCCATTGGCTCTTCCTGCCTTTTAATTTTAAATATTAGGTCTCTCTCTCCCAGTGTTGCCCAGGCTGGAAGCCCAGCAGCCACTCTCTGGCACTATCCTACTGCCCATCAATATGAGAGCCATGGTCAGTTGTTTCACACTTAGTGGGTGTGACCTTCCTTAGGCAGCCCACTCCACTTCCTTTGGACTCTCCATTTTGGCCCCAGAATTAATGCAGATGCCTCTATTTCAGCTCTGAACTCACCAAGCTGAAACAATCCACCATCTTTAACCAACATTACAGATGTGGGCCACTGGACCTGGCTTAAACACTATTCTCTCTCTCTCTTTTTTTAAATTAATTAATTAATTTTTTTATTTGCAAAACATATGTGTGGGTAATTCTTCAACATTAACCCTTACAAAGGTTACAAATTTTTACAAATGTTACAAATTTTTCTTCTACTCCCCACTCCTCCCCTAGATGGCAGGAAGTCCACTACATGTTAATTATGTTAAAATACTTGACAAATCGAATATATGTATACACATTTCCACACTCAAACACTATTCTCAAACAAATGATTCATAATTAAGTGCAAATATTCAAAGGATCTATAATTCTCTCATGGTAGGAAATTCTGATGTTGGAATTCTCCCTGCCAAAACAGATTGTAGTCTATTTCTTACCTGGCAGTTAAATTCTTAAGGATCTAGAAGAACCTAAAATTTAAATGATCTCCCTAAGGTTCCCACCACTAGTAAGTGTCAGAGTCAAGGTTTGATCACAAATCTTCCTGATAGATCTATCTATCTAGATAGATAAGCTATCTATCTAGATAGATAAGCTATCTAGACTAAGATAGACCTTAGTCTATCTAAGTATGCCCTGCTATTTCTGACATGTATTTATCTGCTGTTTTGAAGGTCCTTTGCGGGGGACATTGTAATAATAGTAGACATTTTAATGCTTTAAAGTTTATAAAGTGTTTCAAATCTTTAAAAATCGCCTTATTTGATAGTTCAGATATTATTTTTTCCTTTTAAAAAATGAAGGAGTCAAGGCACACAGGGGTAAAGTGACTTGATCAAGATTATATAGCTAGTAAATATCAGATCTCCTAGGCAAGCTCAGATCTTTTGGCTAGTTCTCCTCATTATGCCACAGCTGCAACTTGAAGAGGTAAAATATGGAATCTGTCTCTTTTATACTGTAGTTTATATAACCAACATCAGATTCTTGATTGAAAGCAGGTTTTGATAGAGAAAAGAAGTCAGATAGATGAGAAGCATTAAGTCTTTAAAAAGGGCAACTTTGAGTGACTAAGTGATTTTGGCTATTATAACAGGACAGATGAAGGAAGATGCATTCTGAGAAAGAACTGATAGGGGCATCTAGGTGGCTCAGTGGATAGAGCACCAGCCCTGAAGTCAGGAGAACCTGAGTCCAAATCTGACCTCAGACACTTAATACTTCCTAGCTGTGTGATCTTGGGCAAGTCACTTAACCCCAATTGCCTCAGGAAAAAAAAAATCTGATAAATATATAGAATGGCTATTCACACATACACACACAAATATATACATTTATATTTACATATACATACATATTTGCATCTAATGGTAGCCCTCTAAGGCAGGAGGGAGAGATGGAAGAAAAAAAAAGGGAAAAAAAAGTTACATGATAACTTTATTATATATTTAAAAGAAATAGCAAGTCATACATAAAGATTTGCAGTTTCATGTATAATTATCTTTTTTTCCTATTCTACTGTGTTATGGAATTTTTTTTTTAAATTCAAGTTCAGAACAAAATAAAGTATATATATATATACATATATATATAAATATATACATACATACATACAAATAGATAGATGTATATGTTTAAAAGGGGAGTCAGTGAAAGTAGAGGAAAAAGTAAAAAATAAGGCAGAAATACTTCAAACTCCTAACACTTTTTTCAAGGGCACCCAATTAGCATAAACAGTACTAAATTCTGAATATGCCAGAAACAAAGCCTTGATAGGTCAGTGGAGGTCTTTTCAGGACAAATGAAGACTTGAGGGCTGCTGTTTTGGAAGTAGGGTGGATCCTGGGGATAGGGTGTTCCTTCTGAGTTAATATTCCATTGTTCTTCAGATTTCTTTGTAAGTATCCTGTTTAAAGAATGAAGGAATATGTTAGGTAGGGGAAAAAAAATCCCAGCAAATCTTGGTACTTGCTACTCCAATTAGGGAAGAAGACACGTTGGAGCATGAATTATTGGGTAATAGTTCATACTTGCTGTATGTTAGTGTTAGGCATGAGCCTGAAGGCTCAGTGCCTTTAGTTTGGTATGAATTCTTCTTACGTAATAGCTCAAGGCCTTAAATGCTTAATTGCATTTGTTGCAATTAAAAAAAATAATACATATAAGGAAAAGGCAAAACAGAATCCTCCCTACCCCCATCAATTTTATCGTTTACCTTTTGAAAAATATATCTGGGTAAATTCAATCATAGTCTATTTCAGTTTTAAAACTTTTGTGTATTTTTTTGCCTCCTCTCAACAACAGCAAAAGTCCCCCCCCCCAACTTCATGAAATCCAGGGGTTTGAAGATGAAAAGGATTTTGCCCAACATTTAGTTCTACCTCCTCATTTTGCAGATGAAGAAACCTAGACTCAAAGAGGGGAAGTGAGTTTCCCAATATGACAATAATAAATCCAGGTCTTTTCAATAGGACTTCAAGGTAAATTTAAATATTTAAAGAGCAATTCTTATTTTCATTTGAGAATTGTACAATAGAAGCAAACTATTCTCTGTTCCACTTCATCATTCAAGATAATAATGATATCTTTTATATTACAATGAAAATTCTCTAATATCTAACAATTGTGAACCGGTCCTTCAAAAATAGTTTTTCTAATTACTAATCTTGTAAATTCCAGTTTAAAAATCTCTGCTCTAAAGTAGAACATAATTCTCAAGACTTCTCTTGAATCTAGTCAGTTTAGTCAGATTAAGAAATAGGAATCTTGATCAGATTGTACATAAGAAAAATGTCCGCAATGACACATTAAAACACAGTAGCCTTTCAGAACCTTCACGAGTCTGAAGTCTGTCAGAATTCTTAAGTCATTCCCATAAGCCTATTGATATAGATTTATCATTAGATTTCCTGGAACTTCAAAAGTTAAAGGAAACCCAAGAGGCTTTTAGAAATGATTACTCTTTGCAAGAAAATTTTTCATACTCCTTTTATATCAGTCAGTCAGTCGAGAAGCATGATTAAATGCTTATTTACCATGTGCCAGGGAATGCACTGAAGATAGGAAAAAAAAATCTTCCACAGGAACTCCCCTATATATCCTGACATTACATGAATAAGAATGGAACCTGAGCCGCTCATTAGTTATCCATCAGTCACAAGATGTGGCTGGTCTACATCCTTTTGTAATCAGATGATTCTCTGGTGATAACTTTTATGCTGCTGCTTCTGTGATTTTTTTTTTTTTCATTTTAAATGCCTAATGAATCCTACCAGGGTCTTTTGGGTCAACCCACAACTTCAATCCTTAACTAGTCTGTAGTATTTCATGACTCACAGCTGTATATAATCATTGGAAGAATATTAATGTTAAAAAGATGAGATTTTGTTTTAGAGAGGTCATTAAAAAGAAAGTCATTAAAAGTATTAAGCAACTTATCAACTATAAAATCTAACTTACTTTCTTCCTCCCATTCCATTCTGACTCAGTTCCTTGTCCATGTATAGTGTCTGTCCAAGATACATGTACTAATAGACTAGCTCTTTGATTCATCTATTGCCCTGCATGTGAATATAATAGACATCATTTATTCATTTGGTTTTTCTCTTGTGGATTCTCAGCAAACATTTGTTGACTATTTTGTCAGTATGACTAAAACCTATTCAATTTACCAAATCTCATAAGAAACCCCTTTTCCTTAAGCAAGTGTACGAGACACATTCTCATCCTGCAAATAACCTTTATGACCAAAGAAACCTCATTATCCTATATTATCATACTCCATTTCCTCCTGCTCCATCATGCAGTTTCTGTTAGACTTCATGTGATGGTGAGTTTGTTCTCAACTAGGATCTTCTTTAATCCTTCCCTAACTCTCTAGACCCCACCCTTACTTCCCCTCTCCCTCTTCCCTTTGACCTTTAAATAGCTCCTTCACTCACATTCACTGAAAGCCTTTTTCAGGATAATAAAGGGCTGACTAATGTGGTCTGTTGTGAATTTTTCACATTCTGAACCACTCTCCCAGAATCTGGTGCTTGGTCAATACTGTTTCTGGATCACCAATTAGAACTATCCCAAAGGGTAATAAGTTGCCTAAGGGGAGATAATGGATCTTTCCTCAGTTGAAGTCTTCAAGGAAAGATTGAATGAGCACCATTAGAGAGGGGACTCTTGTTTATAAACAATATCATACACCTAGATATTGAAGGTCCTTCCAACTCTGAAATTTTCCCATAATCTCAAAGCTAATAGGTACACTTCTTTGGATTTGTAGAAAGTACCCTGACACTATATAGCTCTTCTGACTAAACTACCACAGTTTTGCTGATTTTTTTTAACTTCTAGAGTGCTAATCAAGGTCAATCTTATTCTTGTGTGAAGGCTACATCTTCAATAATACATTCTGAGGAGTGAATTGAGGAGCCTGAGAAGGGCAAATACCAGGCCAAAATCATCTCCCTCCCCACACTTGAAAAGTCACTATTAGCAATTCACTCCTTTATGGTAAACTGTCTCTTCTTCTGGCACCTGCTTTGAAAATGAAAATACCTCTGGGAGGATTATATGCAGAAATATCTAACACTTTAATATGAATATGCTTATTGGATCATTTTTCTCCAGGGACTAGAGAAAAGGAAAAGGAAAATTCTGTTCTTCATAAAGACAACACTCTATATTCTTTTTTTTTGTTGTTGTTGTTTGTTTGTTTTTTATTAAAGCTTTTTATTTGCAAAACATATACATGGACAATTTTTCAACATTGACCCTTGCAAAGCCTTCTGTTATATTTTTTTCCTCTTTCCTCCCACCTCCTCCCCTAGATGGCAGGAAGTCTAATACATGTTAATTATGTTAAAATATACACAGATAATGATTAGTAGTATCTACTTAAAACCTTCAGCAAGTATCATATGTAATGGAGTCAAACTAGAACCATTCCCAATAAGATCAGGAGTGAAACAAGGCTGCCCACTGTCACCATTATTATTTAATATTGTCTTAGAAATGTTAGCTTTGGCAGTAAGAGAAGAAAAAGAGATTAAAGGAATTAGAGTAGGTAATGAGGAAACCAAATTATCACTCTTTGCAGATGACATGATGATATACGTAGAGAACCCTAAAGACTCAACTAAAAAACTACTAGAAACAATTCACAACTTTAGCAAAGTTGCAGGATACAAAATAAATCCACATAAATCATCAGCATTTTTATATATTACCAATAAAGTTCAGCAGCAAGAGATACAAAAAGAAAATCCATTCAAAATAACTGTTGATAGTATAAAATATTTGGGAATTTATCTGCCAAGAGATAGTCAGGAACTATATGAACTAAACTACAAAACACTTTCCACACAAATCAAATCAGACCTAGTCAATTGGAAAAACTTAAAATGCTCATGGGTAGGCCGAGCAAATATAATAAAAATGACAATACTACCCAAACTAATTTACTTATTTAGTGCCATACCAATCAAACTCCCAAGAAATTATCTTACAGATCTAGAAAAAATAGTAGCAAAGTACATTTGGAAAAACAAAAGGTCAAGAATTTCAAGGGGATTAATGAAAAAAAAGGCTGATGATGGAGGACTTGCTGTACCAGATCTAAAACTATATTATAAAGCAGCGGTCATCAAAACCATATGGTACTGGCTAAGAAATAGAATAGTCGATCAGTGGAATAGGATAGAATCACAAGACAAACTAGGCAATAACTATAGCAATTTGGTTTTTGATAAACCCAAAGACCCCAGCTTTTGGGATAAGTATTCACTATTTGACAAAAACTGCTGGGAAAACTGGAAACTAGTGTGGAAGAAATTAGGGCTTGACCCACATCTAACACCACATACCAAGATAAGATCGAAATGGGTTCATGATCTGGATATAAAGAATGATACTATAAGTAAATTAGAGGAATGTAATATAGTTTACCTCTCAGACCTTTGGAGATGGAATAAATTTATGTCCAAAGAAGAACTGGAACTCTTAATTGAAAACCAGATGGATAACTTTGACTATATCAAGTTAAAAAGTTTTTGTACAAACAAAATCAATGCAGACAAGATTAGGAGGGAAGTAATAAACTGGGAAATCATCTTTACATTCAAGGGTTCTGATAAAGGTCTCATCTCTAAAATATATAGAGAATTGTCTCATATTTATAAAAATTCAAGCCATTCTCCAATCAATAAATGGTCAAAGGATATGAACAGACAATTTTCAGAGGATGAAATTAAAACTATTTATAGTCATATGAAAAGGTGCTCCAAATCACTGTTGATCAGAGAAATGCAAATCAAGACAACCCTGAGGTACCACTTCACACCTGTCAGATTGGCTAAAATGACAGGAAAAGTTAATGATGAATGTTGGAGGGCTTGTGGGAGAGCTAGGACACTGATGCATTGTTGGTGGAGCTGTGAACGGATACAGCCATTCTGGAGAACAATTTGGAGCTATGCTCAAAAAGTTATCAAACTGTGCATACCCTTTGACCCAGCAGCATTTCTATTGGGCTTATATCCCAAAGAAATCGTAAAGAAAGGAAAAGGCCCCACATGTGCAAGAATGTTTGTGGCAGCCCTTTTTGTAGTGGCTAGAAACTGGAAATTGAATAGATGCCCTTCAATTGGAGAATGGCTGAATAAATTATGGTATATGAATATTATGGAATATTATTGTTCTGTAAGAAATGACCAGCAAGATGATTTCAGAGAGACCTGGAGAGACTTACATGAACTGATGCTGAGTGAAATGAGCAGAACCAGGAGATCATTATACACGGCAACAACAGTACTACATGACGATTAATTCTGATGGACATGGCTCTCTTCAACAATGATATGTTTCAAACCACCTCCAATTGTTCACTGAAGAAAGCCATATACACCCAGAGAGAGGGATGCGAAATGTGGACCACAACATAACATTCTCATACTCCTTGATTGATGTTTGCTTATATTGTGTTTCCTTTATCTGATATATCGTTTGTGTAGATAAGATTTTTCTTGCACAACAATGATAAGTTTGGAAATATGTATACATATATTCGATTTGCCAATATTTTAACATAATTAACATGTAGTGGATATCCTGCCATCTAGGGGAGGGGTGGGGAAGTTGGGGGGAAAAATTTCTAACGGAAAGCTATGTAAGTGTTATTGTTGAAGAATTACCCACACATATGTTATGCAAATAAAATAAAATTAAAAAAAATATACACAGATAGATTACTTTATTATTGGTCCATTGGGATTGTCTTGGATCATTTTATGCTGAGAATACCTAAATTATTCATTGTTCTTCATCATACAATATTGCTGTTAGTGTATATACAATTTTCTCATTTCATTTTGCATCAGTTCATGTAAGTCTTTCCAAGATTTTCTGAAACTATCATGCTTATCCTTTCTTACAAAGGTATGTCTTTTTAATTTTGGTATTCTTCAGATTATCTTTTGTAGCTGTAAATCATTGGATGTGACAGTCTGAAGAATTATAGCTACAAGTCACTCAAAAGACAAATGGATAGATGCTTGGTGAGCATGACTAGATAGCATCATATTATCAATGCGGAATTGTACAGAAGTCACATTAATCATATGTATCTTCATCATGTATAACCATAAAGTTGAAGTGGACTGGTCATGCAATGAAAGTGAAGGATAAATGATACAGAGCCTTTACTCTTTTAGGATTCATCAGATATCACCCTGTGATTTGTTCACTTTGAAAATTAAGGACAAACAACATTTATGGAATGCCAAGAGCTAAATGAAGTTCTTAGTGCATTGAATAGGCTCCTAACTGAGAACTTATGAGAGAGTGTAGTTAAGGAATATAGTGAGAAAACATGAATAGGCTGCAGACTGAATTATTATGTAATCACATTGATAAGATCACACAACTATTGAAGCACCAAAAAATTCTAGCTATGGTATTTCTTTTCTCAAAAATATTCAGTGACTCTATGATGCATGCTTTCAGAGCAAAATTTTTGTTGCTGACATTCAGGGCCCTCCACCACTTGATACCAACATTTCTGTCATAAAACTTCCCTTTATGGTCTCAAATCACAGCTCAATTAAATAACCTTGCCCAGTGAAATGTTTACTTTCCTATCTCCATGTTTTCACTTGTCTTCTTTCTTTCCCATTACATCATAAGGACAGGAACAGTATAATTTTTTATCTTTATATTTCAAATCCAGGTCATGCACAGTATAGGTGCTTATTAAGTGTTTGTAAAATTTAATTATCTTTTCTCTTTAGACCAGAATAATTAAAAAAAAAAAAGATTACACAATTCCCGTTTCCTTGGAAATATGATTCAGTAAGCACTTTCAAAACAATTAAATAACCTTTGTAGGTGATTCAGACCATAAACATTTTCATCTGAAATATCCAGATAAATGAAGAGGAAATTTGTTTTGTTTGGATTAATATGGGAATAATTATAATTAATATTATGATAATCATAATATATTACAATGAAAGTTTACAAATATATTGTCTCATTCTAATTCTTGAAACATTCCTACAAAGAAAACAAAATAGGTGTTATTAGCAGACCCATTTTATACATAAGAAATTGAGGCTCAGACAGGGTCAGGAATTTGACTGATTGCCTCTGTTGTGCCCTTTTACTTAGACATAGTTTCATATTACAACTGTGATTGTTAAGGGACTTGAGGCTACCAATGGATGACTTGTCCAGTCTCCTTAAACTAGACAAGTTGATATAAGGCAGAGAGTTTGAATACATTTGCATTCATTGGTCCAGCAGAGTTTCTTGTCGATGTATGTTGTGCCACATTATCTCATCAACTCTTTATAACTGACATATGCCCAATTGCTTTATAGACTTTAGATTCAGCTGTCATTTTATCTTGAAGAATAATTAAGTCTCCTGAAGGCTAAATGTTTCCAAGGAAGAAAAAAAGTTATTTATAATTTAGTACTCACTGTCCTGACAATGCCCGTCCCCTTGGAAATATGATTCAGATGCCCTGAACTGAAAAAACATTTTCCTTTTCCTGTGTAAAATATGAAACAAAAGACACTGAAAAACACATCATTAAAACAGTTCCTTTGTCCTTTTGACAATGACATTTGTAAAAAGCCATGCCAGTTTGACTATGTAGGTGGTCCTTTCCAGGCTAACCTCAAAATGACCTCACCAAATCACTGAATGTAATTTGGTAAGTTCTAGAGATTTTTGTAATATGTGTTGAAAATCAACAGTATCCTCCACTGAGGGATTTTCAGATACGCTATTTATTAAAGATGAAGTTTCATGTGCTGAAGGAAGGACCCCAGAATATTTGCTCCTCTAGGTTATGGTCACACCCAGGGCTCTGAATGTTTTAACACCTGGACATACCTTTATAAAGTCAGGTCATGCTACTAGGTCATTCCCACCTACCATTTCAGGAGTTTCCACAGGCAGCTTTTTGCCATCAGCTGTATGTAATTGGTTTAAGTCAATGTATGTATGATATGTATCAAATGAACTTAAAGTATGTTCCCCATGGGAATATTTCTGACATTTTTTTTAGATTCAGTAATTCTAGAACATTCCTTCTCCCTTTATAATGTTCTGAACTTTTTCAGTATTAGTCAAAAAAGAAGGGACTTTTTTTTTAGGGGGGGGGTTGGTGATGAAAATTAGGTACTATGCTCTTTTGCTTTCTTTCTTTTGTTCTTTCTTACACACTTGCTTTCTTTTATACATCTTTTACTGTATTTTGAGATAGTTTCCATTTCTGGGGATTGTCTGAGAAAACTCAATTTGGTTACCAAGAAAATCCATTTTTCAATGACTCCTATTTTTTTTCTTAACTCAGGCAGAACATTATATATAAATACTTTTAAGCAGTGAGAAATGGAACTTTTGTTTAAAGCCCTTTGATTAATGAATCTGTTTTTTTGTTTTTTTTTCTTCTCTGGAAAATTAAGTAAAACATTTTTTCTCCCTGAGTCCTTTTAACCAGTGTTTCCCCAAACAATTGCAAATATGATAAACCAATCAGCTTTGGACATGATCTTAATTTCTCTGGGCCTTGGTTTCCTCATTAGCAAAAAAGGAGTTATGAATAATGCATGTATTCCAGTGCATTCTACTGATAAAAAAGATTTCAGTTTCTGGTGTAGAAACATTTGACAATGCCAAGTTCTTTGGTGGTTAATTTTTTTTTTTTTAAACAAGTAACAAATTTCTACCAAAAAGCAACTTTCTTTCTACTAACATCATTATCAGAAAGTCATAGAACATGAAAAAAACAAAAAAAATGGAGATCATTTATTCCAATCCTCGCATTTTAGAAATAAGCAAACTAAAGCCGTGACAATAAGTTGTACAAGTTCACACCATACGTTGGTGGCAGAGGTGAGGTTAAAACCTAATCTCTTGTGCACATACCAGATTGTTTTCCTCTGTCTTTTGAGACTTAAAGAGGTAAAATGATTTCCTAGTATCCTACAGCAATCTGCTGTCCAATTCTTTTCTGGATATATTTTTCATCATAAGCCTCGTGGAAATGTATTGGATCATTGTATTGCTAAGAAGTTAAGTGATTTCTATTTGATCATCATAAAATATTGCTGTTACTGTCTACTAGTATTCTCCTATTTATGCTCATGTCAATTTGCATCAGTTCTTTTAAGTCTTGTCAGGTTTTTCTAAAAGCATTGTGCTCATTATTTCTTATAGCACAATAATATTCCATCACAATCATATGCCCTTCATTCCTCAATTGATGGACATCCCTATAATTTTCAATTTGACACAACAGAGCTACTCTATTTTTTGCACATATAATTTATTTTCATTTAAAAAAAATGTTTTGAGATACAGACCTAATAGTGGTATTGCTGGGTCAAAAAGTAGAAATTTGGTCATAGTTCCAAATTGTTCTCCAGAAAGATTGGATCAGTTCACAACTCCAATAGTTCATTTATGTATTTGTTTTTCTATATGCCTTCCAACATTTGTCATTTTCCCTTTTTTGGCATATTAGTGTATCTAATAGATAAGAGATGATACCTTAGAGTTGTTTTTATTTCCATTTCTCAAATAGTGAGAACAACTAGTTAGCACAATGAATATAGTGTCACGTCTGGAGTCAGGAACTCATCTTTCTAAATTCAAATTTAGACCCAGACATTTACTTACTTGACTCTGGGAAAGTCAATTTACCCATTTTATCACAGTTTCCTCAACTGTAAAATGAGCTGGAGAAGGAAATGGCAAGCCATTCCAAAATCTTTATTTAAGAAAACCCCCAATGGGACCATGAAGAGATGAACATGACTGAAATGAGTGAATAAAAGAAAAAAACCAATACTGAATTAGAGCTTTTTAAAAATAAAAATATAGAAAGCTTTGATTTTTTCATCTGAAAAATGTTTATATCTTTTGACAATTTATCAATTGGGGAATGATTTTTATTCTTATAAAATTTACCTTAGTTTTTTTTCTCCTTTTCCTTCTAATCTTGGCTACATTGGTTTTGTTTGTAGAAAACTTTTTTTAATTTAATGAATTTGGATGCTGTACCATTTGGTGCATATATGTTTAGTATTGATATTATTTCATTATCTGTCGAAACTTTTAGCAAAATGTAGCTTCCCTGATTATCTCTTTTAATTAGATCTATTTTTGCTTTTGCTTCATCTGAGATAATAACTGTTAATAAATGCTTATTGAGGTGAGTTGAGCAAAAAGGGAAACAGGAATTTCCCAAGTATAGATCACACTGCAAGAGCATCCAAAATTAGATTCACATTTTGCTTCTGCTCCAGAATCCTCCTGCCTCTCAAGTAAGACCACATAGGGGCTCATCTTCTAAGATCTACTTTTCCCTTCCATTTCTGCAAATAACAATAATATATGATTTTAGCAGTATGGGGGACTCTTAGAGTTAAAACTTTGTTCACAGCCCCAGGCTGCAACTATTTGATAACTTAGAAAATTAATCCTAGAGAGTTGATTGAAGCACATGGAGTTTAAGTAATTTGCCTAGAGCCACACAGTGAAATGACAGGGATATATTTGAACCCAGATCTTATTGATTCTAATCCTACATTCTATCCACTATACCATGCTGCCTCATTCTGGCTCATTTACAAAAATAAAAATGTATTTGATCATACTTAATTAAAGTTTGCTGTCAGAGTGTATCCTCTCAATTTCAAGGTTGAGACTATAAGCTGTTCAGTTCCCCAGAGCATGCTAAAAGCCACGTGTGCTAAGCTAGAACACAGCCCTTCATTTAGTTTCCATAAGAGAGTTATTGTATGCTAAATAATTATCAAAATGCTTATTAAAACCTACTTGAAGGATAACAAGTAATATCAATTGCATAGCTGCTAACCCTCAGTAATTATGTCTTTTGTAATCAATTGGCATTATTCATTAGTCATACTGTTATATATTGAAGCTGGTTTCTCTTACATAATTGCTTGTCCTTAATAGATATGTTTTAATAAGCACTCATATTTATACATCATAGAATAACAATCTTAATTAATCTAAGTTTAATGCTCATTTGGGAACTGGAATGCAAAGTGCTGCCAGACATTTGAGATGGATGGTTCATGGCGGGGTGAACAACCACAAGCCCCCACTGCAGCAGGTAGACTCATTCTAAGTCTTTCTATACTCTATTTTGAGGGTTTTCATAGATTAAGATATATTTCCCATGAATTAGTGACCCTATCCTTTGTAGTCCTAAGGCATGATCAAATGAGCTCTGAAGTCAGAGAATCTCAGCTCATCCCCAGTTGCTTCTTCCAAACTGGATTATAGTTATATTTATCCTTCAGGCAATAAGGAGACGTAGCTTCCTGAGAAAGAGAGTGACATGATAATAACTAAGTTTTAGGAATAACACTTTGGGACTGGACTGTTGGATGAATTGGAGAGGAAAGAGGTTGGATACATAGAAATCAAGGAAGAGTCACCTATAATAGTCCAGATAAGAGGTGAATGAGGGCCTAGATTTAGGAGGTAGTTGTTTGAGTAGAGAGAATGGGACACCCATGAGAAATGTCTTGTAGGAAAAATTGACAAGATTTACATACTAACAGAATTTATGCCCAGCATACAGTAAGAGCTATATAGATGTTTATTATTGTTATTAGAGGGAAAAAATGAGAATTAAGGATGGGAAACTAGAAGGATGATAATGGACCTCAACAGAAAAAGGAAGAGCAATCTCTTTTCATCTCCAGCATTACAATAATTCTTTTTTTTTTCCTTCTGTTTTCTATATGCTTCTGAAAACTTTACTGTTACACTCAGTCTGAAGAAAGGGGTAGGAATGAAAGGGGCATACATAGATATTTATGGTCTTTTCATTTGGCTCTCATAAATGAACACATTAAAAAGTTCAAATGGTAAGTTCAGATTTCTATATTTGTGAAAGAATACTGGCTGTTGAACCTAGGTATTATTAGCATGTGCAAACCCTCCTCTTGCAATTCTCTATTTGGTAGAGGCTAGGGAGTCTGATTTTGGGAGTCATAATGGCTTGTAATGAAAAGGCCTTGAAGAGATTTTGGAGCAGGTCATAGATATTCTGTAATCAGTCCTATAATGAGGTGAGGAAGAGTTTTTTGGCTTAGTTGATTTACCTTACTAAAACCTTAGTTCTCTTCATGTGACTTCTTCCTATATGATGGTATCTGATGACAGACAATGCTTTAAGGTAAGAAATCTTAGGATTCCCTTCCTGAGGATAGTATGTGCCTTCATTAATTCAGACTTTGGTTCTTTGCTTCATATATTTACTTTTTTTCTTTAAGCTAAAGGAAGTTGGAGACTATAACCTTATGAGTTTTAAAAGGTTAGGAGAGAGAGCCACCTGGAAATCCATGACAGATTTTTAGCTGTTCCAATATCAGTATCCTAAGGATTATTTGGCATGGATAATGTGAACTTGATAGGGCCAATGCCATATTGTTGTTTGGTTGTGAATGACTCTTTGTGATCCCATTTAGGGTTTTGTTGGCAAAGACACTAGAGTAGTTCTCCAATTTCCTTCTCTGGTTCATTTTATAGATGGGCAACTGAGGCAAAGGTAAGTGATGTGTGCAGGAACACATAGCTAAGGAAGTGGTGGAGGGTAGGTTTGAACTCACAAAGATGAATCTTACTGACTCCAAGTCTAGCACTCTATTGGCTGTATCACCTAGCTGCCCTCCCAATACTATACAGAAAGGACATTAAGTCTCAGACTGCTCTCCTTAGGATCAGAGATGGTACAGCAGAAATCATGCTCCTAAGTATTAGGAAAAGTTGTTTTACTCCTATTTTTACTATGTCTTCAAAGTATGCATATCTTTGTTAAAGCTGATTGATTAAATTGGTTAAACTGGTAGTTAACTGTGGGGAGAATACACTGGAATGGGGACTTATGGTTTTAGGAGTAAAGAAAATTGTCCTAACTCCTCAAGGTTACTTTGAGAACACTAATGGAGAGATGTTGATGGAACCCTGGCTCTAGGATAGTGAGTTCAGAAAAGAGCAGTTACCATATTTATCTAGTATCTTTAAGGAGTCATATTAAACTAGAAGGGAAAGGTATTCCAAGTGAATGGAAAGTCTATTCATGAAATCTTATCTTGTTAGGTACATCAAAACCCAATCTGAAATTTTCTAGATTCAAAGCCTTTTTGTGGCATAAGACAATTTGTTCCTTTGAGCAAAATTTTTTCTTTCTGCTTTTAAAAACTGTGCTAGCTACATTGTCCAACTTCAAATATTATTTCTGGAATTCTGGAACATTTCCCAAGCAGAGGATTCTTTTCCCTTCCTTAAATATTTTTTGGTGATCTCATATTTCTTCAGAAAATAAAGCCATTGAATTGTTTCTAGTGACAGAGGGAAAATATACATACCTGCAGTGTTTTTAGAGGTGTTTTTAATATATTAAACGTAGCAATTAATTTCAAAAGTTGCCACTAACTTGATTATGACTTTAGGCACCCCATGTAATTTCTATAAATCTCAATTTCTTCATCTGTAAATATAGAAAATTAGACTAGATTATAGTTTGAAAAAAAGTCCTTTCTAACTCTAACAATCTGTGAGTCAATGGGCTAAAGGACAATTAGGCTGGAATTTAGACTTGGATTTGAATAGATAACCTATGACAATTCTGGATAGGTTCTCTCTAGACTAACTGAGACTCAGACTTCAAAGACCAATCCTGAGCCATTGGAAATTATCAGTTTGTAATTTCCATACAGCCATTGTTTGTCTGAGTTCTCAGTATAATTTAACTATCTTATGCCTCAGTGCCTTAAGGTGCTGATGGGTGACATATCCCTTTGGGGCTGCCCTTAAAGTACAGTGAGTTACAGAGATTATTTTCAGTTCTGCACTTTGGATGGCCCTAGTCTGATGTAGTGGACTAGTGGGAAGGATAGACAATACAACATTCACTAAACACTTTTAAAATACTGGATTATTTGATACTCATAAAAACCTTGTGAGCTAGATACTTTTTTAATCCCCTTTTTACAACTGATGAAACAGGCAAACAGAGGTTAAATAATTGTTCAGGGTCACATAGCTAATACATGCCTGAGGCTGGATTTGAACTCAGATATCTTCCTGATTCTGGTCTGGTGTACTATCCACTGTACTATCTAATGAAGGGAATAGTATGATTAAGCTTTGGTAAAGATTATATAATGGAGAGGTAAGGAGGGAGGGGATTCTAGGTATGGGATCAGCCAGTTCATAGGTGATAGATGGGAGAGAGTATGTTGTATACCAGAAACAGCAAACTGGCCCTTTTGATTGGAATTAAGAATTCTTGCAGGGAGCTAATTTGAACTGAATTTAGAAAAGCAGGCCAAGCTGGATTATGGAGGGCTTTAAAACAGAGTGCTTCATTCTAGTGGCAAGAGTAAGCTTCTGGAGCAGAGGTGTGATATGTTCAGAGCTGTGCTTAGTACATTTGCCCTTATTCAGTCGTGTCCCAGTCTTTATGACCCAATGTACTTGTCCATGGGCTTTTCTTGGCAAAGATACTGGAACGGTTTGCCATTTTATTTTTCAGTCTATCCCCATTTTACAGATGAGGAACTGAGGCAAATGGGATTGTGTCTTGCCTAAGATTACAGTTAGTACATGTCTAAGACTGAATTTAAATTCACATCTTTTGGACTCCAGGCCAGTATCCACTACATCACCTAGCTGTCTGTGCTTAGCATATAGAAAGTATTCAATAAATGCTTATTGAATGAGTGAAATGTTCTGCCAGGTTGTTAGTTTATTAAGCTATCGAGGAGTAATAACACCTCATTGCTAATCAGTATATCCAGTAAGGACATCTCTTGGAGAAGAAAAGGCAGAGCATGTCATTTTGGCAGTTGGATAGAAGATTATTTTTGAAAGGGGAAGAATTGTGAGGCAGATAGATGAGTAAGGAGATTATTGCAATAGTTCAAGTGAAAGATGTTAAGGGCCACCAGAGTGGCGGATGACCATGTGAAGAGAGAGCAAGGTCAAACCTAAGACTTTTTATGAAAGTAGAATCAACAATATAGTAAATAACTGGATTTCCATTTTGAGAGAAAACAATTTAAATTGAATAATGGTAAGAATTTCAGACTCTTGGGAAAAAAAGATGGGGAAATATTTTGGAATGACAATAATATATTAAAATGTACAAAGTGACATGAATACATACATGCACATTTGTATGTATACATCCCATTTATTCCTCAATATAACCCTGTAAAAAAGAAAATTGAGGCTAAAGGAGATAAGTGACTAGTCCAGAGAAATACAACTAGAGTGTTTGAGGTAGGATTTGAATGCAAGTTTTCCTTAAACCCAGTACAATATCTACTATGCCAGCTAGCAGATGGATCTTTTAGCATCCTTCCAATTATACCACAAATGTTGTTCTCTTCTCTCCATAGGAGCAGAATAAACCATGCTCCTTTAGATGTCCAATGGCAGGTGAGAACCTTCTTGACTGAGGCCACAGACTGTGTTGTTTTGAATTACTTAGGATGGCATGGAACACAAGATAATGTGTACGGTGGTATTCCATGCTGTAGATGCTCTCATCATTAGCCTTGCTGCTGCTATTGGCAGAATTATACTTATTCATATCTACTTCGCAGCAACAAAATTGGGCCTTAGTCCTTAGGGACTCTTAAACTCACTGAACTGTTGCAAACATAGAAAGTAGGAAGGAAGCAACCATTTTCACTTCTGACTTTCCTTTAAAGAATCTAAAGTTTTAAGTTTGTAACTATACTCCCTCGTGAATGTATTGCTAGTCAACTGTGGAATAACCTGGGCTGAAAGGGCATATCATGCAAGGAAGTTTTAGAACTGAAAATGTATGGATGTAGCAGTTTTGGTTAAATGCTGGACCCTGGAAATAATTGGGTATGAGATTTTCCAACCAAATATTAAAGAAGAAAGATATCTCCAAACTCTTTGTAAAGGAAATTTTATCACAGAGAAGCCATGTAATTGAGGTATACAGGCTGGGTTGATGGCAGATAGTCTGGCATAGAGCTGGCCTGGACTTTTGTGGGCCATTTTTTTCTTGATTATCTATGAAAGAATGCCCTAAACATTGTACAACAAAACTATTCATGTAGTTTAAAATTACTTTTATGAGGCCTTGTATACAATATACATTTAAAACAACAATAACAAATATGGTAATTCACATTTACATAATGCTCCAGTGTTTATACAGTTTAGATTCATTACAATACTGTAAAATAAGGAACAATATAAAAAATTTTCAGCATGAAGAATTTTTTTTTTTGAGCTTAACTTGGAAGAAGATGCTTCTAGAATGGAAACTGCCTTCTTATGGAGATAAATGACACTTATTTCAGTGTTGTCATGAATAATACACTTTGTAAACATTGGAGCACTATATAAAAGTGAGTTTTATTTTTGTTATTTTAAATATGTGTTATAAATTATCTACAATTTATAGTTTTAGAGAAGTTTTTTTTGGGGGGAACTGAGATATTAAATGACTTGCTTATCATCACATAGATCATATTAGGGGCTTCACTTGAACTCAGCTCTTCCTATTTCTAAGTTTGAGCCTCTTTTTCCTATTGTGCATTGCGTGTCATGAAGCAAAATAATAAAAAGATAACTACCTGTTGTATTGTCATAGGAGATACTTGTTTTACACTTTGGTGATTGGTCATCAACTTAAAACAGATAGAACCCATGTTTTAAATTTTTCCATGTTGCCAAATATATAGACTTGCTTTACCAAGGCTTGTAGTACTCAAAACATTGAGTAAATCATATAGGAGAGGAAACATGTGAAGAAAAAGTAGGTAGCATTTGGATACCCCAGAATTTCTATCTCAGGTACAAGGTACTTTATGGATCCTTATATCTTCAAAATCCTGTTTAAAGGGCCCCCATCAGTGTGATTTCTTGTGCTCAATTAGCCAGAAGACATAATGAGCCCTGAAAAAAAAGAATGAATAACATAGAAACATAGAAATAAATAACATAAGAAAAATTGCAAGAGAATATTCTTGTCAGAAATGTAAAGTGCATATGCTATTAAATACCTACTTTCAATGGAAAAAATAGACATACATAGGGATAAGAGTGACACATATTTAGAACACATGTGTGGTCAGGATACATATGTGGAAAGGACTTTCACATTTTAGAAACTATAACTGTCTTCTGGTGATGCCATTATGTTGTTCTCACTAGGCTTGCTTCTCTTTGGGTATTGTGTCTCTACCATGTCTGCTGGTCCTGCAGTCTTAGTTGCACAAGGTCCCAGTGGTCTCAGATGGTTTCATCGTAGGCTTGGCTCTACTAGTCTTATGGTGCCTGGAGTCTAGGCTCTGCTCCTCATTACTCCCTGCTCTGGTTCCTAAGATTTCTTCAGTTCATCACCTCAATTCCACTGTGCTGAATACTAGTGAATAATAAATAGAGCTTCTCTGATAATATTTGACTGATAGCTCTTTAATCCTAGCCCTCACAACCAATGAGCATACATGTCAATTAGAATGCCCCCAGAATGAGATAAAAATTATGTCTTTTCTTTGTGACTTCTCTATTTTGAGGAGCCTTTAGAGTTATCTAACTTAGGGGTAGACATTCCTAAGGCATGTTTTGCTTAACATGCAAATAAATTTGAGCCACTAAAAACCTTAAGTAAAAAAGGCAAGGTCATTGTGTTCTTTACACCCAGCCTGCATTCCTACTTTTATTATGTATATTGTCATTGATAAACCTTAGTTGTTTTAGTGTTTGGATTTGATCCTAGGAAAACATCATTGTCTCCCTACATGTAGTTTTGAACAGTACCAAATGCATAATGGGAAATCTACAATTCACTGGTGTAGTGTTGTTTTAGATTTGAGGGAAGCACTTCTTGAGGAAAGGAGTCTTCACTTGGAAGACCAGAGGAGGCTTAAGGTCTCAGTTTTCCTATTTGGTCATAGGACAGGATGCCAATAAAATAGTCTCATTCAGCTTTGTCACTGTTGGATAAGGGATCTCTTTTCTGAGGATAATTAGAGAGTGTTCCCTTTAAGCTAGGAATTGGAGAGAGATTGTGTGATTCAGAATCTACTGGAAGTAGAATCACCTTGAACAGATGGAATTGGATAATGGGATTAATTTGAAGATAGCATGGTTTTCTTTCTTTTTTAAATTTACTGAGACCTTGTTCTGGAGAAGCTAGGAAAAAGTAAATTAGTAAACCCCAAACTGTGATTGCATTGCCAGGATTCTCCATCTACTCCTCCCCACCCCCACCCTTGCATATCATAAAATTCTGTGTCTCTTCAAGGACAATTTCCCCTTGCCTTCCTTTCCTTTCTTTCCTTTCCTTTTTTCTTCATTTCCCTGCTTTTCCTCCCAGCCCTGCCCCTCCTTTTCATTTTCCCCTTTCTGGAGATTGCCCAGATTTCTGAGAGACTGAGGGACTTATCTAGGATCCCACAGCCAGTATGTCTCAGAAGCAGGACTTGAACAATTTCTTTGGAAGTTACAGAGAAGGTGGCAATCTGTGTTGGTAGGAAGAGTTTTTGTGTATCCTTCTTATCACTGAAATTAATAGTGTAGTCCATTTCACTGACTTCTTCCTAATTGTCCTACTCAGCCCCCTGCCCTTTCCCTGGATGTTTTCTGATGGGATGAAATTAGAAGAATGTTTATTATTGAAACCCTGCAGTCTTTGGAGACAATATGTTCCATTGGGTGAAAAAGCAAGTTACATGCTATTGGGTCTATAATTTATTTTATTTCACTGGGGTGTATTTGGAGGGTGAGTGAATATCTCTGTCTGTTCAACTTCTATTGGAGTAAATGATTATTCTTTTGAGGAAGCTGGAGATCAAGTATCTTTCTCTTGGAATGTGAAATTCAGAATATGACCCTAGCTAGGAATGCTTAGGACAAAATATCCGAAGTGGCATTCTATTACTTCTCCCCTGCTGGTTCCTTCATGCAGTTCTCACTGGGGTTTGTCAGGCGAGGTTTTGCCCCTGGATGCTAAGTGCTTTAGTTCTAATTTCACTCAACCACTAAGATACTATATATAAAATGAGTAGTTTTTTACATCTGGATACATGGTAAGTGGAAATTAATAAATCAATGAAGGAAAAAAGTTTTGATGAGCCTTATTTCTGTGTCAAGATTTCAAAGAAGTCATTCTGAGCAATATAAATTGTGGAAGATGTTGTCAGAACTGGTTAGATTACTTTCAAAACTTAGTTCTTACAAAGCTTTGTTTTAAGAGAAAATTTCTAATAAAAGAGTACATCAACAAGCATTTTTAACGCAGAAAGGATACAAAGAAAGGCATAAATATAATCCTTCCCCCTCACAAGTTCATATCCTAAAGGGAGAGAAAATATGCAAACAATGTACATACATCATATGCACTCATTAAGCACTTACTATTTTGATTCCTTTCTTGTAATAGCTTAAAACTAAACAAATCAAGCTTGGCTAGTGGAGAGAGTCCTAGATTTGGAATTAGGAAGACCTGGTTTCAAACTTAATGAGTCATTAGGCATGTGGTCAAATCAATCAATCTCTCCAAGCTGGAAATTGATTATCTATGAAATAAAGGAAATAATAACTACCTCACAGGGTTGTTGTGAGAATCAGATGAGGAAAAAAAAATAAACATACACATACATACATATATATATATATATAATACTTCAAAAACCTTAAAATAATACATAAATGTCAGTTATAATTATATTTCAATGAATAGGTACTTAAGTGTCCATTAAGATTGTTTGAGATAAAGGAAAAATGAAAGAATATATATATATATGTATATATATATGTATATATATGTATGTATATATGTACATATATATATATATATATATATATATATATATATATATATATATTTAGTGTTTGTATTCAAAGGGAAAAAAGATGACAGGACATAGGATCCTATCTGAATAGAGAGTTTAGAGAGAATTCATTCCAAAGCTCTTTTGTTGCCAATGAGGAAAATGGACTCCAGACAATAGAAGGGACAATGAAATACAAGTAGTAAGAGGCAAGTGTCAAATATAAATCCTTTGATTCTAAATCCATTGGTGTTTTTCTTTATTCAAGACTTATTTAGAAATGTTCACTCCCTTTTTAACTGTAATAGTTATCCATCTATTAGCAAATTAAAGGCTATTTGCCTATGTAACTGCTTAGTAAAACAGTGACTTGACTTGGTCATATAATTCTTGGTACCATCATACAAAAACACCATTTCAGACCAAAATTATTTTTCACAAGATATTTTCTTGAATCTGAAATATTTTACAAGACTCTGTTGCAGCAATATTGGACAAATATATAAGAAAACAATTCTATTATTAATAGGCCTAGTATTTTTTATTGTTTTAGTGTTGCTTCTCCCCTCATGTATCTATGGCTACTCACTAACCTAAAATCTAAATCTTCTACCCCTAGTAACAGCTCTGTCCTATGGTCTCAATAGCTGTTTTTATAGAGAGGAAGAAAAGATTTATAATTTGGCCCAAAGTATAGGTCATAGATCACATAATTTTAGAGCTAAAGCCTTTGGAGTTCACCAATAAGTTCCCCACCCTCCATTTTAATGATGTGGAAGCTAAGACTCTGAGAGGTTAGATAAGTCGCCCACACAGCTAGTTAGTGATAGAGCCAAGAGCAGATTCCAAGCCTTCTCCTAGTCCAGAGCTCTCTCTATTACACCATACAGCCCCTTCCATGACCTTGTATTGACTCATGTTAGCTTTGGCTCTTGTCATATATATAATGCTTCCCTGGATCTTTCTGAAATTTCATAATTTTCTGAATTGACTCAGAAAGTAGAGATATCAAAAAATGAAAAGGGCTGCCTTCCTCTTTGGAGGCATTCAAGCAAAGGCTGAAGGACAGCTTGGCTTGTGGTAAAAGGTGGAGTACTAGACCTGGGAAGACCTGAATTCAAATCCTACTTCAGATACAAATTAGCTGTGAGATTCTGGACAAATCCAAATCCTCTTTCTTCCTTAGTTTCTTCATTTTAAAATACGGATAATAATGACAGTTGCTTCACAGAAAAATGAATGAGACAATCAATTTACTACACTTCACAAATCTCAAAGCCTAATAGATATTTGCTATTTTTATTTTTAAGTATAGATTAGATTAGATAAATCCCTTTTAAGTTTAAAATCCTGTGATTATTTCAAATTAATAATTTAGATTTCCAAAGTCATTGACAGTTAGTAGAGCTGTGAAGGAAATTTTGTGCTTTCAAATTTTATTACTAGTTTGATGTCACCACTTACTAGGGACATACTAACTTCCATAGCTAACTCTTTCTGACTATCCATGCCTTATACCCTTGTAGAATCCATAAATCTCTCTTGCTGACTCCGATCTCATCAGAGAAAGGCCAGCTCATAAATGGGAAGCTGTGATAATATTGGCCATGGCGAGATCTTCCCATTTCAGCCACCTTTTAGTTGAAATGAAAATATCAAACAAAAAATGTCTCAGAAACAACATAGTGATTGAAAATGAAGAGTTCTACAAGCATGGGATTTCCCCCTATCCCCTTTACTTAAATGTTAACCATATTAAAAAGAAGAAATAAGGCTTAAGGACCCAATATTTTTGGTTATTTTTCTCTAGAGAAGATAGAGATCCTCTAGCGCCCTACTCATTATGAAGTAACACTGGAAGTCTGTCTGTCATGTCATGAAGACTTTCCTGTCTTGGCTTGTTCTGGAGACTTGGTGTGAGAGTTGATATTATTAACCCTATTTAATTGATGTAGGTTAGAAGGCCAGGTTGTCAGGTTCCACATGATGAAGAAACAGGAAGAAAAATGAATGGAGACCAAGGACATGTCTAAACCTCCCTCTAATAGCACTGTCACCCTGCTCATCAAGTAGGAAAAAAAAAAAAAAAAAGATTGAGGCAAGTTCTTTGTTTCCAAATTCCAGGCTTGTAGAGGACGTATTATGATACTCGTTTCAAAATATGGTTACATCTTGAAAGCATTTTTGTTAGAAAGGCATATTATTTTTAACAATGAAGAAAGGGAAAAAATTGGTGCATTGCAATATACTCTTTAAAATACCTTAGCAGCTTTGACTACACACACACACACACACACACACACACACACACACACACAAAGTGAATATATATATATATAAGAATGCTAATGTAAAAATACACACACACACACATACACACACACATATATATATATATATATATATATTTTGTTCTTTTTATATTAGTCTTCAAAAATCTTTGGCAGGAACAATAGGAACGGTTCAAAGTTCAATACATAATCATAAGCAGACTTCTCTCTCTCTCTTTCTCTCTCTCTCTCTCTCTCTCTCTCCCCTCTTTCTCTCATTTTTTGCCTTCTGTGTTTTGGGGGAGAGAGAGAAGGGAAAGGATGGGGGCCAGATTTAAACATTCTTTCCCCTTCTCTTCCTCAGGATGAGCTCTAATTTCATAATATGATGGTTTTATCCAGAGTTAACAACTTTGGTTTTGGCTTAGAATGGTAATCTTAGAAAATATAAAGTAATGGTTTAAGAGCTCAGGCTATGAAAGGGAGGAATAGTGAAGCTTAGTAAAAGCATATGTGGCTCGTGGGGACCTCACAACCACATTCAAATCAGGCTCTTGCCAAATCACGTTACATATCTAAAGCTCTTTATTTAAATTTCCCAAGTGGGGTTCATATGGCATACTCTGTTTTCACTGTACTGTATTAAAGGCAGTTCTTGGAGTTCTCTAGCCTTCAGACTCCAATTTTTAAACCCAAACCTCAAATTCACCTTGTCTGAAGGCTTTGCATATGCACACACACACACACACACACACACACACAAATCTTTATTCAATTAGCAAGTATTTATTAAATGTCTATTATGTGCCAAACATTGTGTATGTAAGCATAGAATCATATACACATGCATGCATAAACAGACTCTTACACATATTACACACATGTGCATATGGTGTTGTTATTCACTCTTTTCAGTTGTATCCAACTCTTTGTGACCCCATTTGGGGTTTTCTTGGCAAAGATACTGGAGTGATTTTGCTATGTTCTTTTAAGGCAAAAAAGGTTAAGTGACTTACTCAGTGTCACACAGCTGGTAAGTGTCTGATGCCAGATTTGAACTCAGGAAGCTGTTTCCCTGACTCCAGGCCCAGCAATCTAGACCCTGTGCCACCTAACTACCTACACAGATATATAACACGTACACACAACATTTATAGTTAATTTTTCACATATACATATATATAAAATGCATTATATATATACATATATTATACACATTATATATAAACATGTTATATAAATATATATATACATATATATATATTATATAAATAAATAAATGAATAAATAAATACATGCACATATACACACACACACGACTAGGGACTAGATCTGTTACTTTACTGATATAGGAAATTTCCTGATGAGGAAACTTCCTCTACCAATACAGGTTGATGTAGAAGCCTAGAACAGAGCTTCTTAAACTTGTTCCATTCACAATCCCTTTTTGCCTGAGAAATTGTTACTTGACTTTGGATATATAGATCTATAGATAGATAGATTAGAGATTATAGAGATAAATAGATGGGCAGATAGATAAATATAGATTTAGATATAGATATAGACATAGATATAGATATAGATATGGCTGGAAAGGTGCTGGCAACTTCAACAGAAATAGAAAAGTTTGATGGAGGGATAGATAGATAGATAGATAGATAGATAGATAGATAGATAGATATACATATATATGTATATCTATCTATCTATCTATATGTATGTGTATGTATTTTACTTTGGTTCCTTTATGGGTATAGATAATGACATATCTTGTTATAGAATAGTAGCAAATTTAAAGTCACAGCACACTTTGACATCTGATCAGTTACATTAAGAATTCTTAGGCTTTGTCTAAGAGGTCATCAAGTCTGTCCCTCTGTCTGCAAGTGAGACTTCCCTGAAATCAACCTGGCCCTATGTCTACTTCATCAGAATTTCCTGAGGAGGTGATTCTTTCACAAACTTTTGGTGCTTTGGAAAATCTGTAGCCCGGAAATTTATCCTACTGCCTAATCTGCTGCAATTTAAGTTCATTCTCTTGGGACTTGTCTGATGTATAAATGGACAACAGCTGTTCACCATCATGTGTACATTATTTATTACTATATCTGAAGACGGCCTCTCTTTAGCCTTCTCTTCTCTGGGTTCAGAAATCTAAATTCCTTTAGCCTTTTTCCTCAGGGTCCATTTTCTCACTTTTTCTCATCATTTTCTTTGTTATCCTCTGGAACTACTCGAAAGTTCTGCACATCATAATTTAAATCAGAGGCCCCAATGCTGGCTCAAATGGTGAACATAATAGGAACATTATCTGAAGATTTTTGAGCAGGAGAGTGAAATGATCAAATTGGTGCTTTAGGAATGTCAGCAGCTGTGTTGAAGGAGTAGAAAAGGGGAGAAAATGGAAGTGGGGAGGTTAATAATGAGGGTATTGTAATACCCTAGGTAAGAGATAATCAGGGCTGAAACTAGGGTACAGGATGTGTGAGGGGAAAGAAAAGTATATGTGCAACAGATGTAAATAGAATCAATAAGTTACCAATTTGTTTTGCTGGATCATATTATTTGTTGCAAAGTGGAACATTTAAGAAGGAAAGGGAAGTATTGCATGAGGGAATAGAGTCAGTAATAATGTTGGTTAAAGAAAAAGAAGAAAAAAAAATCAATAAAATGTAAAATATACAGAAGAGAAAAGAACAACATTCAGAAAAAGAAACAGAAGGTCGTATCAAAGTTGATATATAATTAAAAAGCTAAATATATAGATGATAGATGCATAGTTTCATATATAGCCCTCTTTTCCTGTTTTTCTTTTTTTTTAATGGATAACAAATTCATAATAAAACTGATATTTATTTTTATAGAAGATTTGGTATAAAGGTGGTAGTGACAAAGAAAGAATCAAGGATGACTCCAAAAGTATGAACCTGGTGACTGGAAAAGTGCTGGCAACTTCAACAGAAATAGAAAAGTTTGATGGAGGGATGAGTTTGGGAGTGGAGCTGTATTATGATATCCATGTTGGATATATTGGCTACGACATGCCAATGGGACATTCAGGTAGCAATTTCGAGTCTATTGCTGGCATGCAGAGCTGGAATTTAAGAGAGATACAAATTGAATATATATAGGATTTGGAAATCATCCACATAGAGATGAAGAGAAAAAGGAAAAAAAGGGGCCCAGAACCAAGGAGTAGGAAGTAGGGGACAGAAAAATGACACAGTGAAGGAGACTGAGAAGGAATAATTGCATAGACGTGATGGCCAATTTACTAGTACCTAAACAAGTTCTTTGTGGGACAATTCTCAGTGCCCAGCACCTTGCACAGAGCTTGCATAGAGCAGATACTTATTTTTAATAATTGCTTTTTATTGTCAAAATACATGCAAAGATAGTTTTCAACATTCATCCTTGCAAAACCTTGTGTTCCAAATTTTTCTCCCTCACTCATCCTCTCCCCTAGACAGCAAGTAATCCAATATATGTTAAACATGTGCAATTCTTCTACATATATTTCCACATTTATCATGTAGAACAGATATTTAATAAAAAGTTGTTGACTTGAAATAGATTAATGCAGATGACTAGCTCCCCATGTCTTCTAATCCTGTGCAATTTTTGTCCAAATGTTCCCATAAATCTACAAAAGAATTAACAAAGTGCCCTTCTCTTTTTTTTTCTCATTTAAGGGGAATCGAAGCACTAAAATATTAATCCAAATTAACAACAAATATTTAATAGTATTATGTCCACTATTAAGTATTGTACAGTTTTACTTCATAGACTCTTCCATCTTGAAAATGAACTGCTTTTTAAGAAAAATAAGGTAATCTGATCTAAAGGATAATTTAAGTCACTGATAAGCATGACTTGATGAAGTAGATTATGATTAAAATCTCTCTCTCTTTTTCCTCCTTCTTCCCCCATATGCACATGTCTGTATAAACCTAGCATTTCAATATATCTATGGAATTTTATCAATCTCTCATTAAGGAAATTATATTAGTGTGATAGGATTTTTCTCTTTTACAAGAACCATAGTGTTGGAAGAGACTTTAGAAACAATATTGTGCAATTTGTACCTGAAAAGGAACCCACTCCAGACAAGAGGTTATTCAACTTCTGCTACAATGAAGAACAACTTACTGCCTTGAGGCATCTCAATTCACTTTGAGATATGTTCCTGTATCATGTATATTTTAAAACAATCATTTTTTTCATTCTTAAGAGAAATGATAAAAAGCTAGGAATGACATCTAGCCTTCTTGTTATCAAGCACTTCATTATTCAGTCTTGAAAATTGTTGTTAGTAGTTTTTTGCTGACATTAGCCAATTTTTGTCAGATACTGATGAGGGCAGTCATTAGGGCTATCAACGAGGTAGGCTATGCATTCTTGGGGGAAGGGAGAAACTTTTCCCTCTTGTAGATATGACTTTATTTTAGTTCTCTGTTCTCTCAGAGGGAGAATGTTCATCTTTTCAAACAGCCCACTAAGAATGGTGGCTAGTGATTTGAAAATGAAAGTATAATTGCCAATACTTTATTCTTTGAAGCTTTCCAGGTTTCTATAATCTAGTAACATTCTCTCACTTTATCCTCATAATTCTAAGCTCTTCAGATCAGTTACTTATTAACAAACATTTTATATCCCTAGAATGAAGCATTTTCTCTTCCTTATCTTTTTTCTATAATCATAACATAACATGCACACAAGGCTTAACATTTCTGTTGGTTGAAGTGCTTAATACTAAGTAAATGAAGTTGAAATTCAAAGTCAGAGATGTGAAACAAAAGATAGCATGACCAGCTAACTGGACAGGGGGAAAACAGACTTTACTGAGCAGTAGAAGTAGTCTCTGGATAGGTCTGGTCTATTGAGCTGGCCTAATAAATAGTTCTCACCAACATAAACCTGTGGATCACTGGTGTTGTCTCTCTGGCTTTACCATGGCACTTTAAAGTTTGTGAATCCTTGTGCATATCTTATCTCCTTTGATTTTTCCTAATAATGCTGTAAGAAAGGTCCAGGTCTTTTGACATGGTCACTTATAATTAATCTCTCATCATACTATTCTCTGCTGTTGGCTCTGTAAGCCTCTTCTACCTGCTAACTCAGCTTTCCAGTTTCTTTTTACTGCTTAGGCATCATCAGACCTAAACACATGTCTCCATCCTAAAGACAGATTTCACTAAAGAGCAGGAAAAGGCAAGCATTTTTTTTAAATGAGCTTTTATTGATTTTTTCCATCACTTTGGCATCTTTAGTATCCCTCAGTTTCCAGGACAGCCATTCAGTATAACAAATATTATTTTTAAAAGACAGTTAAAAAAAAAAAAGAAAAAAAGAGAAAAAATCAGCATAGCTAATCATTATGTTCAAAAAGTCCCCCAATTTAAAGCAATGACCAAAGCTTCCTCATGCTTTGTGCCATATGAAGCAAGGTTGACTTGTTCCAGAAAATAGATAAAAGATAATTCTCACATAAAGACAAGGAGACAGAGTCTGAGATGGGAAAAGAAGCAGCAGAAAACTGTAAAGTCAGGCTGAGTTCATTCTAGGTTGTCCATAGAGAGTTGGGATCCAAGGAACTGAAATAAGAGACATGCTTTTCTTCAAAACCCATACACCAAGCCTTTCTAACTCAGTAGGATGTGTCATTCCATTGGCAAAGCCTTCAAGAAACAAGCACCACCTCCGAGCCAGAATGAGTCAGCAGAGGACTTTAATTTTGAAGTCATAATAATAGTAGCTATTTGAACATGTGGAAAAAGCACTACATTTGAATTCAGATGATTTAATTTTGAATTTCTGCTTTGTTAATTACTATGTGGTCATTTCATTTCTCTGATCCTCAGTTTTCTGATCTATGAAATGGGGATTCGCTTGTTCTTTTGTCAAAGGGACCTTGTGGGAAAAAGGCAGTTTTTAATCAAGAAATGTGAGATGCACAGATTTAGAGATTCCCAATTGTTCATATAGACCATTTGTGCCTGACCTGTGGTAGAGCCTTCAGAGCTAATACTGGTTTGATCAGTCACAGTTGGAGATACTGAACATTGAAACAATATAGTGATGTCATTTTAGTCCTCTTAGATGGTGAAGAAAACAATGAATGAATGAATGAGTTCTCAATAATAAATACTATATAAATGTTAGTGTTATTATTATTATTTTTGCTGAGGTAATTGGAGTTAAGTGACTGGCCCAGGGTCACACAACTAGGAAGTGTAAAGTGTCTGAGATCACATTTGAACTCAGGTCCTCCTGAATTCAGGGCTGGTAATCTATCCATTGTGCCACCTAGCTGCCCCATTGTTATTATTATTATTATTATTATTATTATTGCTGAGGCAATTGGGGTTAAGTGACTTGCCCAGGGTCACACAGCTAGGAAGTGTTAAGTGTCTGAAGCTAGATTTGAACTCAGGACTTCCTGACTTCAGGGCTGGTACTCTATTCACTGCGCCACCTAGCTGCCCCATTGTCATTATTTTTAACTTTAATCTTATACTACCAATTATAGTAGCTCACATTTATAAAGGACTTTATGGCCTACCAAAGTGCTTTGATGCATTATTTTTTTTCTTTATTAAAACTTTTTATTTTTCAAAACATATGCGTGGACAATTCTTCAACATTAGCCCTTGCAAAACCTTGTGTTTCAATTCCCCCTCCCCTTCCCCCATGTCCCCCTCTAGATGGCAAGTAGTTCAATATATGTTAAACATGGTAGAAATATATGTTAAATCCAATATATACATAGATATTTATACAATTATTGTGCCACACAAGAAAAAATCAAATCAAACCAGTTTTTTAAAAAAAGAAGCAAAATAAAATGCAAGCAAACAACAACAAAAAGAGTGAAAATGCTATGTTGTGAACCACACTCATTTCCCACAATTCTCTCTCTGGGTGTAGATGGCTCTCTTCATCACTAAAAAATTGGAATTGGTTTGAATCATTTCACTGTTGAAGAGAACCATGTCCATCAGAATTGATCAATGTATAATCTTGCTGCCATGAATAATGATCTCTTAGTTCTGCTTGTTTCACTTAGCATCAGTTCATGCAAGTCTCTCCAGGCCTCTCTGAAATCATCCTGCTGATCATTTCTTACAGAACAATAATTTTCCATAACATGCCATAACTTATTCAGTAATTCTCCAATTGATGGGCATCCATTCAGTTTCCAGTTTCTTGTCACTACAAAAAGGGCTGCCACAAACATTTTTGCACATGTAGGTCCCTTTCCCTCCTTTAAGATTTGTTTGGGATATAAGCCCAGTAGAAACACTGGAGTTGCATTATCTTATTTGGTCCTTACAACAATTCTGCAATATAGTTGATACAAATTTCCCTATCTTACAAATAAATAAAGACATATAGATAATGGTCATGGTTATACTTGTTATAGCACAACTGGGACTAGAAAATAGGCCTATCAATTCTCAGATCAGTGTTCTTTCTATATCTTGCTGTACCCTATTTTCAAAAGTTCTATTCATCCTCTGAACTTCCATAACATTTTCTGCCTCACTTTTTAAAATTATTTTACTTAATTTTGTATTTCATTTTTATATTTGGTTTATCTTTCCTTCTCTAAATTCCACCTCTTCGTATTATTATAATAAACACACTTATATGATACTTTAAGGTTTATGAATCCTTGTACATATCTTATCTCATTTGATTTTTCCCAATAATGGGAAAAATTCTTATTTACAGATCAGTAATTGAAACTCATAAAGATTAAATCTAGGTAAGTACCTAGGATCACATAGCTAGTGAATTTGTGAAATATATTTTGAATCCTTTAATATGATGCATGGCAATTATATTTTTTTTTAAATTTTATTTTATTTGCATAACATATGTGTGGGTAATTCTTCAACAATAACTCTTACATAGCTTTCCGTTACAAATTTTTCCCCCCAACTTCCCCACCCCTTCCCTAGATGGCAGGATATCCACTACATGTTAATTATGTTAAAATATTGGCAAATCGAATATATGTATACATATTTCCAAACTTGTCATTGTTGTGCAAGAAAAATCTTATCTACACAAACGATATATCAGATAAAGGAAACACAATGTAAGCAAACATCAATCAAGGAGTATGAGAATGTTATGTTGTGGTCCACATTTCGCATCCCTCTCTCTGGGTGTATATGGCTTTCTTCAGTGAACAATTGGAGGTGGTTTGAAACATTTCATTGTCGAAGAGAGCCATGTCCATCAGAATTAATTGTCATATAGTACTGTTGTTATGGCAATTATATTTTGATATGAAATATTACCTTCCATATTCTGCTTCTGTGCCCCAATACATTGTATGTATGTATAATAGCATACAATTCTAATATGAATGTCATGCATTAGGTGCCACATTTTTCTTGTACAAGATCTGTACCAAATGTGCTATTTATGTTAACTATGTGAACTATTAATATTTATAAACTTTTTAATATATGTTCATACACATTGTGATGTGCCAGATATGATTTGTGGAGACTACAAATTTTTCACTGAGAAGAATTTAAGTTTGAGCTTAAATCCTTTTTACATAAGAATGGACAAGAATGGATCTAGAAATTACCATTCTTCCAGGTCTTACCTTTCTCTCTCTGCCTTTACCCTATTCACTCTACATGAAAGAACAAAATGGTTTCAAGAATTGAGAAAGTAGGAGGCCCTAGGACCTCATAATTTATTGGCAATTTTGAGGCAAATGAACTGTGATAGAACCTTCAGAGCTTATATTGGTTAGTATAGTCTAAACTTTAGGAATTAAAATTTGAAGATACATAAAAATATTCAAAATAAACTTGGGTGAGATGGCCCTTGGAGACTCAAGTACAATAACTAGGAAATTCAGGTTAAAGAAAAGCAAAACAAAACAGACTTAAGCTTGCGGGTTCTAGCTAGGAGCGCCTCTATTCTTTGAACTAAGGAGTTGAGGACCTGGGATAAAAAAAATCTCCCGCTGGGGATATAAGATCTAATAGCCAAATTTCTTATTGAAACAAGACAGGTCACTCTGTTAAGGAAAAAGTTGAAGTTTTTTTTTTTTTTTTTCCTCCTAGGAATGACTTTTGTTGGTCTTTGCCTGGGGGTGACTGCTTTTCTAAAGGAGCTATAAAAAAGCCTCTAGCTTTGAACTGAGAGCATAGCAGAGTACACTCCTCTCATGAGGAAGAAATGAAACTATACCCAAGAACTCTAGCCAAAACCAGAAGATGGAAACTGTTGAAGAACCACAGCTTACTCTCTGCCTTTGTCTCTTCTATCTGTCTGTTCGTGTTTCTCCAAATAGGCCCTCATAAACACTCTCACATCCAATTACTCAGTTAAGAAGCATCTATTAAGATCTTAGTATATATGCCAGAGATTGAGTACTATATACAAAGAAAAAGGGAAATTGGTTTCTTACCTCAATGAACACACATTATAATGAAGATAACATGCAAACAATCGAATAGAAGGTGACATTGTCAGACCTGCGCTTTAGGAAAATTATGTTGGCAGTTTAATAATAGTGGAATGATGAAGAGACATCAGAGGCAGATCAAAGACCAAGCTATTATAATAGTATAGGTTAGAAGAAATAAGAGCCTGTATTGGTTTGGTTGATGTATCAGAAAGTTGAAGAGGACAAATATGAGAAAAGTTATGATGTTATAAAAGAAAAGATTTGATAGCAAATTATATATATGTACTCTTCCCTCCTTTTCCACATCACCAGTCCTTTCTTTTGCTATGTGGAGAGTAACAAGAACCCACATTTGTCAATCAGAAAGTCATATATACAAGTCAAGGGGTAGTCATTGCAATTTCCCATAGTGTAGATTTTTTTTTTTCCAAATAGGATTTAGTTCCTTACAACTTCTCCAGTAAGCTAAATAATCAAAAATGGCCTGCTCCTGTCCTGTCATTGAATTCACTCCTATGGTCTTTATTTGGATGTCCTTTCTCTCTCATTAACTTTGAAGATGGAACTGGCCCTGAATCTATACGAGAAATTTTCTGACTCCCTGAAACTCATTTCCTAGTATTCAACACCAACTTTGCACACATTCGATAACCAATTCACATTCCTTATTCTTTCTCTTTCATATCTGTTTCTACTATACTTATACAATACACTAGATATCATGCCAAATCATATGATCACCAATGTCAAAAGACCATATTGATACTCTCCAAAATTCCCTGGGGCTTATAAGAGGGGTGGTGAGTGAAACAGGTGGGTAACATAAGGATGAGGGCTTTTTCCCATGCTGCTGACTTCCTTCTTCCAGGGTTCTTAATCTTAATGTCTATTGTGGAACCACAAATAGAGTTTATTTTACCTGGGGCAGTAGAGTGAGTGTGGTAGCATTCAGGATAATTAAAAAGAGGGTCTATATTACAGAGAATAGTCCCATGGTAAGTGGGAGGGGGGAGGATGAATGGCAACAATGCAGAAGAAAGTTCAATTGTGTTTTCAATTGTTTTAGGAAAAGAGAAGACCCATTCTGAGGGAAATCCATTTATGTCCTCATGGAGATTGAGAGTAGAAGGTGGGTTCCCTGGGAGAAGGACCCTCTGACAATCGTACCTGGACTGGTACTGGCCTATATGAGGGAACACGTCTGGGTTCTATCTAGTAGGTAGAGATAGAAAAGGTCTATTGGTTGGGGCTAATAGACATAGATGGAATGCTAAGTGGGTACTGAGAATCTGGAGGAGGGGAAGGTTCTTGGTAAAGGTGTTTTAGCAACATATTGAATTTGCATAAGGTCCTAATATATTTTGCATCTTCTAATGGATTGTAAACTTCTTAAGGATACAGATTGTATCATTTTTCATCTTTGAATTCCTAGTACAACGTCTAATTCAATGGTGACAAACACAAATAGAAAGAGGTGACTAAATGGTACATAAGGGTCCCTGCAAGTGCATATTGATTTAGAAAACATTATCTATGTTTTATTGTATTCTTTATATTTTGTTAAATGTTTTCCAATTATGTGTTATATTGTTATGTTATGTTACATTACATTATGTTACATTACATTATATTATATTATAATCTGTTTCCAAGTACACTTGGGACTATTGAAGCTTCATGTGCTTCCTGAGCTACACATTTGGTTCCTCTGGCATAATACAATGTAGATACTTAATAAATGTTTAATTGAATTAAATTTTTGTTCAATTTCTAAGTTGAACCAGGTTTTGACTTTTCTTTTTCTATTTCCTTCCCACTCTCTTCATTAATGCCCTGTATACTCAAGAATATTCTGTTTACTTTTATAAAGTCCCAGACCTACAACCAGCTCCTTTTCTGAAATATAATCCTAACTATTTTACTACCAAGGCAAATATTGCCATCTGAACCACTGATTTGTTCTTATATTGCATTATATCTGACCCAATACAAGTGGAGCTGGAAAAAGACATCTTTGGATGTCCTTTGAACATATTCGGAAATATGGAACTGTATATGTATACATGTATTTGAAAACCACACACACACAATTGTCATTTCTTATAGAAACTATGGTGTTTTTCAGGAAAAATTGCTATTCATATAAAAAAGTTTTCACTAAACTTTTCCCTGTTTTGAGACATAAACCTTTTGTGTGCATGTATGAGAGAGACAGACAGAGATTCATGCATATAAAATCATTAGATAATCATAGAAAAAGTAAATCAGAAATATGGAGTATAGTTTTCCCTTTGGTGAAAGAAAACATAAACATTTTCTATTTAATAATTTTAAATACTACAGATGAAGAAGCAGTAATATGTTCTAATTCCTCTAAATTGAAAGAAAAATAGGGCTGCTGCCTTAAAATTTTGGAAGCTCTAATTTTTATTTTTTATAGAAATGAACATGTTTAATTTAAATGATTTTCCAGAAGACATTAAGATTGAATTTTTGATAAGTATATTTGTGTTATAGAGGCCTTTTTTGCTAAAATGTTCTTTAGTCAGCCTCTTTCTTTGCCCTGCATTACTCTGTCCCATAAATCTCATTTTCTTAGTTTTACTTCCCCACAAATCCTGTGCATCAGAGAGCTGCAGCCCCCACACCCTACCATTAAATTTGGGATGGTTCTGCAATTTGAGTTCTCCCTAACTCCCCAAAGTTATCTCTGTCCAAGATTTTAGGCAATGAACTTAAAGTAGCAGAAAGTAGTCAATAATAAGAGAAATAGATCTGAAGCCAAACTGTGTTACTGTGGTTTGGTGTTTCATATCTTAGACACCACTATCACTAATTAATTAGCGTGAAACTAATGGTCTATGGGGAGAATGTAGTTTTATAAACTTTTGGCTGGAACTTTTAAAAAAATGAACAATAAGCACAGGAAAATGTTAAATGGTTGGGGGGGAGGAAAGGCATTTTAACAAAGTTTTACTGTATGTGGCTTTAGGTCCTCAGGGCAAACATATGTATTACACATCTAACCCCACACTGAGAAAATAATCCCTAATGTTGGTTACTCTGTTAGTCCTATTAAAAATCTCCCTTAAATGTAAAGGCTGCCAATTCTAGGCTAAGAATAAATGGCTCGTGATTCCTTGTGCAACAGAATCCAAGATTTCCAGTCATGATTTTAGCCTCTAAAATTTATGAAAAAGGGCTGTCCCTGGTTTGGGGAAGGGGTTCCAAAAATAAATAAATCAGTTTATCCAATTCCATTTATTTCAGAACAGGTAAATTTTAAGTACTGAGTATCCATTTTGCTTTGCTTGTAGCATGTTAGATAGAAAACTGACATTAGAAGCAGGAAATCTTGGGTTCTAGTTCCTCCTCTGATTCACTGGTTGGGACACCTTAGGCAAATCACATAACCTCTCAGTGTTCTAGGACTAAAAAAACTCTCTAAGACTGAAACTTGTAGAGGTATTAAGCTGTATTGCTACAAGGACTTTCCTTATCTGAGATTTCTCTATACCAGTGCAGTCGTAGATCCAATACATATCCCCAATTTGCTTTAAAATCATTTGGTTTCTAGCAATTCAGTTTTATCTTTAGAAAAATGAAGTCAAGGATAGGATTTGGGGAAAAAAATGAGCGAGTCTTTAAACATTATGAGTTAGAAAAGATCTCAAATAATATTTTATATGTAAGCAGTGACATGAAAGGATGGGCTTCAGTCAGTCAATGTATATAGGCCATTTATGTAAATAATAATAATTCCTTTCAAAATCAAACTTCTTGAATGAGTAGTCTTTATTATTGCTTTCCTTTTCTTCCTTCTGTCTTATAAAGGGTTTGATCAAAGCAGTTTCTTTGGCCTTTAGACATAGTTCCAAATTGTTCTCCAGAATGGTCAGATCAGTTATTAACTCTACCAATAATATATTCATATTCCAATTTTCCCACACCCTTTCCAATATTTATCATTTTCTTTTCCTATCATATTTCCTGTCATAATCCTGTAACTATTAGGTGGTACCTCAAAATTGTTTTAATTTGCATTTCTCTAATTAATAGTGATTTAAAGCATTTTTTCACATGAATATAGATAAATATTATTTCTTCATATGAAAACTACCTGTTGATATCTTTTCATCATTTATCAATTAGGAACTCACTTGTATTCTTATAAATTTAACTCAGTTTTCTATTTATTTTAGAAATCAGACCTTTATCCGAGACAATTTTTATAGTCAGTGTCTCTGATAAAGGCCTTATTTATAAAATATATGGAGGACTCATAAATCTAAGTTGAAATGTTTAGACTCTAAACTCTTAGAAATATAAGTTAAAATGCTTAAACTCACTGGAGGAAAATGCCTATGTATATTAATCAACCTGGGGTGCCATTGAGAGTAGCTAAATTCAGGAAGACTAGGAATAGAGAAACCCAGAAGTTCACAGGAGACAATATTTGTATAAAGAAGTAATAATCAAACCAGATATTTATACAGAATTTATATGGAAAGGTACAGTTTGAATAGAATAAACAAAAAAAGTCTTTTGCAAAGAGGCAAATAAGATCTTTTAGAAAACACTGAGACTTGATGGAATTTATGCCTGGAAAATAGTGCCAGAATGATTTACTTTACTCAAAAAAAAAAAAAATAACAATAATAGCGATCAATATTTACATAATGTTTTGTGCTAGAAGCTGTTCTAGGCACTTTACATATAATATTGATAACAACTGTGAAAGTAGGTGCTATTATAATCTTTATTTTATAGTTGAGGAAACTGAGGAAGACAAGAGTTTGAGTGACTTGCCCAGGCCTATTCAGTTAGCAAGTATCAGCTAGCATGTAGATTTAAACTCATTATTATTGCCGGCAGGTTCAATGTTCTATCCATCTAGCTGTCTCTGAAACAAAGAAAAAGGGTAGAAGACAAAGTAGTAGAAGACAAAAAACAGTGGAAAGTGTTTGGGTGAAGATCAAAGGAGACAGAAAATAAATTATATTTTTATTGGAGTATTATACAAATCACCTGAACAGAAATAGTTAAAAAAGAGTGGGAGGCGAGGCAGAGCCAAGATGGTGAAAAGTAGACAGAACAAAGCCTGAACTTTCCCCAGCTTTCCTCAGAATCAATGTTAGATCAAAATGGAAACAAGAAATAAATTCTATACAGAAGTATGAAATATTGGGGTAAAGAGCCAACAACTTTAAAAAGGAAATACAAACATTGACTGAAGAAAACAACTCCTTTAAAAGCACAATTGGCCAAATGCAAAAGGAGGTACAAAAAACTAACTGAAGAAAATAGTTCACTAAAAATTATAATTGAACAATGAATGACTCAATGTGAAAGAATCCACTGATCATCTCCTGAAAGAGAACCCCAAAATGAAAATTCCAAGGAATATTGTAGATAAATTCCAGAATTATAAGATCAAAGAAAAAATATTACAGGAAGACAGAAAAAATGATTCAAATATTGAGGAATCACAATCAGAATTAGCCAAACTCTAGGAGTTTACACTTTAAAGGATCAAAGGGGCTAGAAAATGATATTCTGTAAGGCAAAGGAGTTTGAACTACAACCAAGAATCAACTATCCAGCAAACTAAGCATTATCTTTCAGGGGGAAAGATGGATATTCAGTGAAATTGGCAATTTTTAATAATTTTTATGAAAAGACCAGAGCTGAAGAGAAAATTTGACCTTAAAATACAAGACTCAAGAGAAACATAAGAAGGTAAAAAGGGAAGAAAAAAAATTATGGTTTTTAAAGGTTAAAATGTTTGCATCCCTACATTGGAAGATGATATGTGTAACTCTTGACAACTGTATCTTTGTTAGGGCACTTAGAAGGGGTACACTTCGAGGGTGTAGATATAAGTGACTTTTAATGTATCATATAAAAAAAGAAATTAGGGGTAGAAAAGGGATTGTAGTAGGAGAAGATGAAAGGGGAGGTAAAGTGGGATAAATTATGTCATGTGAAGAGAAACAAAAGTACAATTGAGAGAAAGAAGGAAGAGGGATAAACATTTTTTGAACCTTAATCTCATTACATATTAGTTTGGTATAGAAATTTGTTTTACTTCCTTTATTGGGAAGTAAGAAAGGGATAGAGAAAAGGAAAGAGAAGCTAATAGAAGAGAGAACAGTAGTAGAAGAGAAAACTTTGCATATCCTTTGATCCAGCAGTGTCTTCTCCTGGACCCATAAAAACATTTGTAGTAGCCCTTTTTATAGTGGTGAGGAACTAGAAATTGAGTGGATGCCCTTCAGGTGGCAAATGGCTAAATAAGTTATGGTATATTAATGTAATAAAATATTATTTTTCTGTAAGAAATGATGAGAAGATTGATTTCAGAAAAGGCTGGAAAGACTTATATGAACTGATGCTGATTGAAATGAATAGAACCAAGAGAGCATTGTACACAGCAAACAAGACTGTGTGATGATCAACTGTGATGAATTTAACTATTCACAATAGAAAGAGCCATCTGCAACCAGAAAGAGGACCATGGAAACTGAATGTGACTCAAAGTATGGTATTTTCACCTTCTTTTGTTATTGTTGTTATTTGTTTTTTTCTCTTTTTCATGTTTTATTTCTTTTTCCCTTTTGATTTAATTTTTCTTTTCTCTTTTTTTTTCTTTTTCTTTTTTCTTTTTGCTGAGGCAATTGGAGTTAAGTGACTTGCCCAGGGTCACACAGCTAGGAAGTGTTAAGTGTCTGACATCAGATTTGAACTCAGGTCCGCCTGACTTCAGGGCTGATGCTCTATCCAATGCACCACCTAGCTGCCCCCTTGATTTATTTATTTATTTATTTATTTATTTATTTTTTTGTGGAGCATGACAAATATGGAAATATATTTAGAAGAATTGCACATATTTAACTTATAGTGGATTGCTTGCTATCTATAGGAGGGAGAAAAATTTGGAGTACAATGTTTGACAAAAGTGAATGTTGAAAACTACCTTTGCATGTATCTGGGAAAATAAAAAGTTATTAAAAAAAAAGAAAAAGATACAAACCATAAACTTGGTATAGAAACACAATATGGTCCTGATGGGGAATGTCACTACACAGATATCTGTTAGAGTTCTCTCTGCCTAATGAAAAGTAGCAATTTCTTGATGTGCCTTAATAGTGATTTCCTCCTTCAAAAATGTGGAGTGGAGGAGTAAAGGAAGGAATAAGCAGTTATATTGTACCTACTATATGGTAGGACATACATTAAGTGCTTTACAAATATTATCTACATTTAATTTCTTAAATATATATATTATGGGAATGTTGGGAGCATGAGAATACTTCATCTTAGAAATTGTGATAGAAGAAAAGAAATTCAGATATCAGATACTCAAAGATTTTGATAGATGTAATGGTTCAGAGAAAAGATAAGGTGGATCTCATAGGCTAAGATTCTATTGGAAAAGTTAACCCAGAAAGGATAAGAAGACCTTAAGAATATACTTCTGGAGACAGAAAAATAATTGGAAGATCTATAAAGATAATTGTGTGTGCATGAGTATGTATATGCATGCATGGTGTGTGTGTGTGTGTGTGTGTGTGTGTGTGTGTGTGTGTGTGTAGCCTTTCCTTAGATCATTTCCTAGGTCCCTGAAAAGTTAAGTGATTTTCTCATATTATTTCCTTCAACTTGAATGCCATTCCCAGCTCACCATGTCTTCCTGTTAACATCCTGCCCATTTCAAGATTGAGTTCAAGTACCAGGTTAGGAGCAATTTCTCCCTCATGTTTAACTCATAGCATTTTCTACTACACTAATGCACTTATATGGTTACATTTATTGTATTTATTTATGTACATTTTATCTCCTCTTCTCGTATTTGATTATAGTCTTTTCAATGGCAGGAACCATGCCTGTCTTTGTATTCCTCTTAAAATACATTGTAATTGTACATAGTAGGTCCTTAATGCATGATTATTGAATTGTTCAGCTGAATTTTTGTAGTACATTTCAGCTTCCAAAGTACCTTTACAAGTCTTATCTTATGTGATCCTCACAGCCCTCTGATATAGGTAGAAAAAAGTGAGCATTATCTTCCAGGGAAGAAGATAGTCATTCAATGATATAGGAGAATTTCACCTATTTCTACTGAAAAGACCAGAACTGAACAAAAATTTTGATCTACAAACAGAGAACACAAGAGAAACCTAAAAAGGTAACAAGAAAAAAAAAAAACTCTTGAGACCTATATTTATGTTATAGATACTTATACAATGAGGGTTGATTTTATGAATCTATTATTACATTATGATTATGATATGATTACTGTGATTTTATGATTATTATGATATGATTATTGTGATTTTATGATTATTATATGATAAACTGAAAAAGAAATTAGAGGTAGAAAAGGGATAACACTGGAAGAAGAGGAAAAGGAGGAAAAATAAGGGAAATTACATCACATGTAGAGGCAAAGAAAACCTATAAGGATTGAGGGGAGAAAAGGGAGGGGAATGAGAATTGGGTTAATCTCCATCTCATCAGATTTGGCTCTGAGGGAATAATAGACTTACTTATAAGGAAACAGGAGGGAAAGGGAGAAAAGAGGGGTGGGTGGGGCTCTAAAGGGGAAGGATTGTTTGAGGGAAGTGGTTATCAAAAGCAAAATAGTAGGAAGGAGGGAAAGGGGATAAGAAAGAGAAAAGCATAAGCTAGGGTAAATAAGATGGCAGGAAATACAGAATTAGTTATTTTAACTGTGAATGTGAATGGAATGAACTCTCCCTTAAAGCAGAAGCAGATAGCAGACTGGATTAAAAACCAGAATCCAACAATATGTTGTATACAAGAAACACATCTAAAACATAGAGATACATACAGGGTGAAGGTAAAAGGCTGGAGCAGAATCTATTATGCTTCAGGTGAACAAAAAAAGCAGGGGTAGCAATCCTGATCTCAGACCAAGTAAAAGCAAAGATAGATTTCATTAAAAGAGACAAAGAAGGAAATTATATCTTCCTAAA
>JAJPUD010007666.1:0-37075 GCA_023553655.1 Myrmecobius fasciatus
AAAAAAAAAATATGAACTGCCTCAATTCCATGAATTCCCTGTATCTACCTTTGCACTCTTTTCTTTTAATGATAATTAGAATTTTTTTAGATGCACTCTTGTTATATCTGTGTGGAAATTAAAAGAACAGATTAAAAAGATGTCATGGGGGTAACTTTGACAAATCTTGAAACCGGCTTTTTATTTGTATGGGAGTTATATTTCAGTTAACTGTTAATGTATAGTTAGACTGTTACCTTGTTAGAAGAAAACTCCAGAATAAATGTAAAGCTAGAAGAAAAGAATAAGAAAAAGAGGCAACATGCAATTAAGTTCAAATGATCCATTTTAGCAAGTATTGAAGTTGAAAAGTGGATGGAGCAAATCATATCTTTTCCAATTCTAACAATTTCACTGAAGTTTAATTGATGTCAGCTACAAGGAGGTCATAAGAATCTAAAAACTGCTTTAATCCATAGACATTTGAGCTTATCGTCAAGCAGAGAAATAAGACAAAAGAGAGCAAGACAAGTTTGGAATAGAAACACAAGTGTAATGGAGAAGTGTGGTGGAAAATTATGAGCAGAATCTTCTCACCAACTGGTGAAAAGCAGTAGAGAAAAAAACAATTTACAGACATGTTCAAAGAGAACTGACTAAGCAAAGTCCTGCCAGACTCATATAAAAATGAAGGTGGGCTTCGCAAGGGATCATAAAATCATGGACCGGGAGCTTAAATGGATTAGGGATCTCCTCTTGTCCATCATTTGGGGCAAGTCATTTAGCCTTGGTTCCATCATATGTTAATGAGTTAGCCTATGTAAAGTGCTCTGCAAACATTAATATTTAATGTAAATGATAATTGCTGTAATTATTATTATTGGTTAATTGATTGTTGTCCTTCATTCTCAGAAATGACATCCCTATTAGTGCCCAACTGTGGCTGATTAACCAATAGGAGCTCAGAGCTCTCTGCCGCTGGTCAGGTACAAATAGCCCGAACTAATGTTTGGAGTGGATTCTCTAAACATGAACGCCCGTGTTTCTTCTGTGCTATCCCAAGTCTGCTTTGCTCCTAGAGCCCAGTGGTCTCTCTGAGGAAGAGCGCCGTGCTGGGAGGTCCTGTCCCATGGCCGCTCATGTCACACAATTCCAAAGTTCTTACAAAAGACCTTGAGAGTGCCCTTGCGTTGCTTGTCTTTGCACGTAAGCAGGTATGTGGGCATCCAGGTGTCCCAGTGGGCAAAGTGCTGGATCGGGTACCCAAAGACTCATCTCTCTGAGTGATAATCTACTAGCTGCATCTCACCCTGAAGTGAGCTGGAGAAGGAAATGGAAACCAACCCAGTATCTTTGCCAGGAAAACCCCAAATGGGTCAGAGAGTGGACATGACCCAAACGGTCCAACAGCCACAAAATCAGCTCCATGTCATCACAAAACAAAAGCACCTACAGGACTTCCCCACCTCCAGAAAAATCTCACGTCAACTTGGTTGGAGTTCCTCTAGCCTGATAATTGATGCCCTGGGCCAGCAAGAGCCTTATTTGACATAATGGCTACAGGGGTCTCAATGTCTATTGGTGTACAAGAAATCTTGAGTAATTTCAGTGTATGTATCTTGTTGTGAGAACTCTTAAAGTGATATTTTTCTTTACACAGTGAAATGTTTTGTTTTTAATAGTCAACAAACATACAAAGAAGGACTAATATACTTTTTGTCAGTCACATGATTGCGAAGGTATGTTTGGCTGTAGCACATCACTTGGAAAAGTGGACTCTTCTATTCTTTCCAACAGTTCTTTGACAGTAAGAGGAATGAGCATAGTAGAGGTAGAAAACATATTTCTGGCTGAGTACACCTGAGCAAGGTGGTTCAATTCTCTGTGCCCCAATTTTGTCATCTTTAAAATGAGGGTGTTGGACTGGATAGCCTTTAAGTTACCTTCTGACTCCAAATCCATGTTCTTACATAGCCTACTATTTATTCCTGTATAAATAGCTGGGGCAAAGTTGTGGAAATGCTTATGGAACTCAACGTGGAAATCCTTTGGTGATCCAGGAGGGCTTGATAAAATCAGTGTGATGTCATCTGCAAACAGGAGAGCAAATAAAGATTGCCTATAGATAGGGAAGTCCTTTCAATGTCAGTAATTATTCTGTACGATATTTTAGCCATTTTCTTTGCAATTACTGCCAGGACAAAATTAACCATCAGGTTCTGGATGCCTGGGGAGGCACTGAAATGTCACAGAACCCAAGATAGAGAGTCCTTGGTTCAGACTTTAAAATGTGCCATTTAAGATATGAGGACAAAACAATTAGAAGGCAATTTAAAGCCTGATATACATCATTCTCTACAAAATTATGTTGTAATTAAGAGAAAACCTCAATGGGTCTGTGATTTTATCAGTGATATAGACTAGCAAAACCTTCCCAAGCCTTCGTGTACATGAGGGTGTTATCTATAATAGATAGAAGAAATCCAAGTATATGTATACATGTGTGTACCAATTAATAGGCATTTATTAGGTCCCTACTATGTTTCAGTTATTCTGCTGGGCACTGGAGATACAAGGACAAAGAATAAAATCACCCCTAACTTCTAGAGGTTATATTCTGATGAAGGAAGCAAGAAGTACATGTAGAAGCAATATCAGAATAATCATAAAGAGGCTAAATGGAAAAGGATTAAAAAAAACAGTTCAATATAAGATAGGAAGGGAGACACTAAATCTTGGATGAATCAGGAAAGGCTTCCTGTGGAGCAGGAGTGGAGAATATCCAGCCTGCTCACTGTATAAAGCCCACAAAATCATTTGCATAATCAAACACAGAGGCCATGATGAGCTGAAAGCTAAGTATATCAACCTCCAACTGCTTGAGATCTATAAACTGATCGTCTTGTATGGCCTGTGAATGATGCTATAAATGTCCAAATGGCCCTTGGCAGGAAACAAGGTTCCCCATTCCCTCTGTAGAGGATGGTGTTTGAGCTACATCATGAAGAAAGAGAATGATTCTGGGGTGGAGACAAAGAAGGGGTGCTTTCCAGGAATTGGGGGACAGCCGGAAAGTAAGATAGATACATAACCATGGGCTGGCTGACCATCCATCAATAGATCTAGCCATTTCTCTCTCTCTCTCTCTTTCTCTCTCTCTCTTTCTGTCTCTCTGTCTCTGTATCCGTCTCTATCTAAATCTATCTTTGTCTATCTAAATATCTACCAATTTACACATACATACAGTCAATAAATATTAAGTACCAATTATACTATACTATGCTATAAGGGGATATGAAAATAGTAACTTTTGAGGAGTTCACAATCTAATGAGGAAAATAACATGCAAATAACTGTGTATAAACAAGATATTTATGTGATAAAATTGAAAAAAAATGAGCAAAGAAAAGGCATTGAAATTAAGAGAAATAAGGAAAGGCTTCATGCTGAAGATGAGATTTTAGCTAGAACTGAAGGAAGACAGGATGTGGAGATGAGGATGGAGGGCTTGTATTTGGGCCATTTTTCTTGGACAAGTACTGGAAATGGACAATGAATTAGGCCCAATCTTGACTGAGGAGAACAGAAGACTGAATTGCCTTTGGGAAATTGCAAAGTTATTTTTAATGATCACAACCTTCTGCCTGAAATAAATGCCCATCTGTTTAATGCCAATATTCTTCTGGTGTTGTTTGGATTCAAGACATGGAACACTGCTGTCTTTGAAAAATTGAAAATGAGTATGAAAGTGAGGGCAGCAGAAAGGTTTGTGGTGGGTGGGAGTAGGCTGCAACACAATGTAAACAGGGAATTATGAAAAAGAAGGGGAGTAAAGGATGTTATCAAAAATATAAGATAAAAGAATATGGGCCATTATGTGTCAACAGGGAGGGACAGCTGATTTAATTCATAAGTGTCCTTCCCTAATGTTAAGAAAAATCAAAGGGATTTCAGCATTTGAGGTGAATCAACTTGGCAGAATATGTAAGATTATATTATGCAAGAGGAACAGAATGGGCTGTCATGGATGGGTTACAACTGACATCACTGGATGGAATACCCTCATCAATGAAGTTAGAGCTATGGAATATTAACATATTTTCCTGAGTCCAATAAATATCCTCAGTGTTTTAGAGTCATATCTTGAATAACAAGTCTTAATGTCTGATCAAAGAACCTTGTCTTGTGTCTTGTGATACTGTGATTGAATGGTGATCAAATGAGATAAGAAGTGTAAAACCCTTAGCACAATGCCTGATACATAGTAATTCTAAATAAATATTGGTGGTGGTTAATTATGGTAGTCTTGGCTGCAGCATCTCTGCAAGCATAAAGAAGATGCTTGTTAATTTTGGCCTGCCAGTAATTGCCATGGTATCGGATAAATGATAGCTGACATTGATATAAATATTTTAGACTGTACTTCACATTTTATATTTACTGGATCTCACAACAGGCCCATAAGATAATAATTGAAATCATTTCCTTTTTGTAAACTAGGAAGCAGGAACTGGTAGAGAAACCAGCTAGGAAGTCTGAGAGCCAGACTGGACCTGTCTGTGTTTAGTTTATGATATCTATTCCGATAGAAATGAACTGAATATGAAGACATTTCTTTGGTCTCTTGACTCAAAAAGCTAGCCCCTTTCTACTCTGCTATGCTGATTCCTATTATACCCATAACCAGGTCCTGGGTGTGTCATTCTAGAAGTGACACATCTGAAGCTTGGGGGACACAATATCATAAACTTTCAGAATGGGAGGATCTCTGGTGATGGAGAATTACAGAGGGTTATAATGGCAGAAAGGACTTAGAAGACTAAGAGATAACAGAAACAGATAATTGCTAAGGGGATCTAAACTCAATTCATAAACAATCCCAATGTAGCACTTGCTCTGTGCTAAGGACTTTGTTAAACACTGGAGTAACTAAGAAAGGGAAAAAATAGTTTCTGCCCTTAAGAAGCTTACATATGGAATGAGATATATGTAAATAGTTAAGTCAGACAAGCTATCTATCAAGTAGAAGGAAAATAGCCTTGGAGAGGAAATACCAAGTGGGTAGTTTTGATTAAACTGATTCTTCAAGGAAACCAGAGATGTGAGGAGGGAAGGAATTCCAGACATACGAAGCAACCAGTGCAAAAGAATAGAACTGGGAGGTGGATTAAAGAGTATAAGGAATATGTGGTCCATGGGATCTGGCTAGGGAATAGTGGAAGGATGGCAAACCTGGAAAGGGATGAAGGATGAAAAGCTAAAATGACCAACATAAGGTTTTGTATTTGAATGTAGAGGAAATAATAAGGAACCAGTGGAGTTTATTGAAGGGAAAAATTGGTTAGGTCCATACTTTAGAAAATGAAAAGCTCTCATTTTAGAAAGTGTTAGCTTTGTGGAACTTTGTTTAAGCTAAGGATAAAAACTTGAGACAAGGTGACCAGCTACAAGGCTATTATAATAGTTTAGGTGAGCTATGATGAAAGCATATAAGGGACAAAGGAATTTAATGAAATGAAACAAAAATGAATAGGAAACACTTGTGTTCTAAGCACCGGAAACATAAAGAAGTGTAAAATCACAAAAAGAGGGTGGTGGCTATGTGAATAGAAGAGAGACATACATGGGAGATGAAGGTAGAAAAGACAATATTTGGCAACTAATTGGAGATAGAAAGTGGTCAAGATTGGAGAGACCAATTGGATGTCAATCTTGTGAATCTTCAACAGGGATGGATCATTTGGATATAGCAAAGGGTTTTTTCCACACTGGTCAAGATAGAAACCAGGAGGGTCAAAGAATACTAGAATTTCAGAGCTGCAAGTGACTCCAGTGATCATTGAATCCATCTGTACTTTTAATGAGAAGCTCCTGTACATCTTGACTGAGAAATGGTCACATAAGCACTAGTTTACATGTATCTCCTGAAGGAGAGCAGACTGCTTTCCTCAGTAGTTCATTGTCTGTTGGGAGAGCTCAATTTGAACATTTTCCTGACATCACCATCTCCCCCCCCCGCCAATTTGTCCCTGTGCATCTTCCTCCCATTACTTCTAGCACTAGCAAGAGCAGTCATGGTAATTTCTTCAATGTGCAGATGCCCTTGGAGCAGGCCCTTCTCCCTTGAGTTCTCAGAGGCTGAATTACAGCAATCCCCCAGGGACCAAAACTAGAGCAAGAGGAACGAGACCAGGAGCCACCAGAGCAAGGATTACTTTGGCCTAAGGACACAGCCTCTGAACAGCTAGGTCATTACCAGTAAACAATCCACCCGAGCTGATGAAATAGTCGCTCTAATGTATGTCTGCTCATGTTCCCTTCCAGATGATTTGCAGAAGCAAGCCTTCAGATGAAATCCGACCATCCCTTTACAGTAACAATTGAATTATTCTGTATATTAAGTGGCAGAACATCAGCTATAGAATCCTATCTGCTGCTTTCCTCATTAAAGGCGTGGAAATTCCATACATCCATTCTGCTAGGATTAGTTCTGGGCCACTAGCATGAGAATGGGATTTTGTCTGATTCTTTCATATTTTTGCCGTGGTAATGATATAATCACAATGATTATAACAATAATAATAATCACTAACATGTATAAATTATTTTAGAAATACAATCTGGCGTGCTAGATAAAAAGCTCAATTTGATAGCAAGGATTCAATCCAATTTATTTCAGCAAGCATCTATAATGTGGCTACTAAGTGCTTAGCAGTGTTCTAGAAATAGGAGATTGAAAAGGAAAAGGAAAAAAAAGAAAAAGAAAGAGAAAAAAAGAAATTAAATGATCCCTTATCCTATGCTCATATATATATACATAAAATTTAAAAAAATTCCTATACAATTTAATGGGCCACCTGAAATCATCTCCAGGTTAAGAAAACCTGCTTTAAAGTCTTATTCAGATGTAACCTCTCCAGAAGTCTTTCCTGATTTCCCCACCTCCATTGTCAAAGACCATCCCATATGGTTTTTCTTTTATAATTACTCAGGATGAACTTCTCATCCTAAAAACCCTATGAGTTGCTGTTATGATTTCCCCATTTAGTTGAAGAAACTAAAGATCAGAGAGATGCAGTGAGTTGGCCAAAGTCCCACAGCCAGCAAGTATCTGAGACAAGATTCACACTCTATTCTACCTGATTCCAAGTCCAGCATTTCAGCTATTATGGAATTAATATAAAACATTCAGTAATTTTCATTTGAATGGAGAAAATAAATGACTACAAATCTAAGTACTTTGAATATTGCAGAAGCTCCAAACTGGAAAAAATTTTAGCAGCCATCCAGTAGAATTCATGCCAGAAAAGGAATTCCCATTCCAGCAGACATGAAAAGGGGCTCAACTATCCTGTATTGGAGAGCTTCTATAAAGGGGAACCTGCTCCCTTCCATTCTACCTTTGGAACCATGTCTTTTATGAATACAAGTTATTCTTGTATTATATTATACTATATATATTATTATTACATTATATATTATGCTATGTATAGTATTATACTATATGTAGTATAATACTATATATATAGTATACATGTATATATATATATGCTATATAGTATAATAGACTATAAAAGATGAGTAGTTTTATTAACAGAGATACTTCCCACTTTGGTTCTTCTGAATTTCTTGGGCAAATCTAATAAATACACATATACAGCCATTTCAAATGGTCAGCTATGGTGATGATCCATTCTTCTCTTGGCAAAGAATATCTTTGGGCCTGTACTCAATGTCATTCCAGCTTGATAATACCTGCTCCAGCTTAGGTTACACTGCAAGGATCGCCACCTACCACAATGCTGCATTGGATGAAGGAGTTAATGGAGAACTTCGTTGGAATTGATATCATTTATGACTCGAATAAATCTGATGCCAGTTAGCTAAAATCATTTCAAAGCTTATTTTCTCTTAGCTTAATGGGAAGAACCTCAGGAACAAAGACAGTCTTGTCTTTGTATCCCCACCTGGAAAAAATAGAGTATTAATATTGAATAGGCATTTAAAAATTGTTGGGTAAATGAGTAAAAAGGAAGTGAGTATGTATCAATAGGATGGAAGAAGAGGAGCCTTGATTAATGTGGATGAGGATTAGCGAAATTGATGGGTTGTCTCAATTTTTCACAGGTTTAATATATTTTCTAAAATGACTTGTCTATTTGAATAGCATGCATGCTGCATTAATGAAGGATGCATTTAGGTCGTGAACTAGGAAATTTCACAAACATGAATTATTTTTAAAAGAAAATATCTGTGAAGGTGCCCAAAATTTGAAAATTCCTTTTTCTTATTGTTTATCCCCGTGAGATTAGCTGTGTGTAGGAAAATAGCCTTGATGCTATCTAATTACTTCAATTAACATGTAGTTTTTCAGAATCTTCTGTAAATCCACTTTGGTTCCTTAGATTAAAACTGGGTTTCAGGGAGAGGTTCCTTGAAGATCTGACATGGAATTAAGGGAATCTCAGAATTGGAATAGTCCTTAGAAGGTATTTAGTGCAACTGATACCTGAATAAATATCTTCTCTAAAATATACCTAAAAAGGGGTCTTGTAAGACAGCTCAAAAACCACATTATCTCGCAAGGTATCCAAAGGATAGTCTTTAGTTTTTCTTTCTATCTCCAGAATTCATCACTAAACATTGAACTTATATTTGTTCATCTATCTATTCAAGTATCTCTTGTACTTTAGGATAGCTCTAATTGTGAGTACCTTTCTCTTTCATTATGCATAAATTAGCTTCTAGAAACCCCCATCTATTGTTTCTCTTTCTTCCCCAAGGGCCAAATAGAACCTATCCCTTTTCTGTAGGACTGCACTTCACATAATTTCAGACAGAGACCACATACCCTTAAATTCTTCTCCAGGCTAAACATTCCCGGGTCCTTCGATTTATCCTCACCTGACCTGAACTCAAGGCCCTTGACCATCCTGGTCACCTCCCTCTGTTACTTCTAAAGCTTTTCAATCTCACTTCTAAAAAGCAGTTCCCAGAACTGAACACAACAGTCCAGATGTGGCTGGAGTCGAGCATAGTACAATGGGACCATCACTTCCCTAATGTTAGATGCTAAGCTTCTCTTACTGGGACCTAAAACCACATTAGCTTTGTTGACTTCCCTGGCAGACTGCTTATTCCTATTGAACTTGCAATCATTAAAACCTCAAGGTCTTTTTCAGATGTACTACTATAGTGATGCCTTCCTCTATTTTATTACTGGCATTTTATTTTGCACCGCGTAAAACTTTAATTATCCCTACTAAATTCAATGTTATTAGATTTGACGCAGTGTTCTAGTCCATCAAGATCTCTTTGAATCTTGACTCTGCCTTGAGTGAACACTGCCTGAATAATACTTTTATTGATAACAGCTAAATTATCTTCATTTGGGGACAATAAATAAAATCCTCAGGAGGTGTGTACCTCTTGAGAGTTGTAACTTACACATTGTACCTGAACATTCTGTAGAATGCCCTAAACATAAAAAAGCTGTCAGACCTGTTCATCAGGTGGACCTCCTCATTGATCATTTTATTGATTCCCTTTAGAAATGAAATAGTGAAGCTGTCTCTTTAACTTGATGGGTGCGGTCTTATAGTGTGACATTCTATGGAATGATTGTATAAATCAAGAAAAGAAAAATCAATTTCAATCAACGAGGCTTGAGTACAAGCTTGTATTTTCTTTTATATTGTTCTACTTGCTTTGGGAGAATTATACTAGTCAAAATATAAGTGAGTAAAACTAGCACAACAATTGGGCGACTCAGAGACAGAGAAAGGAGTTTTATGAAGATGAAGTCACATTGATTATACCATACATACTAGTGGAAGGATGTTTATGTCAATCAATCAGCAGGAATTTATTAAGTACTTATGATGTTTTTGGTTTTTGTACAGCCGGGAAAGGGGTATTTTCTTGTGCAATAGCTGGAGCACCTTGAACAGCGCCTTCTCCACCTTCTTAAATATTTGAATGGAACTGAGATTTTATGAATTAATCTGTTTCCTCCACATAGGTACATCTCTTTCATCCAGGCCTATTCTATTTGATTTCTTTTCATGTTCTATAAATTTATTTTAGGGGTCTTCCCTTAATATCGAGATACTGCTATCCAGCTGTTATCACTAAAACTCATCAGAGATGTTTAAAAAAGCTAGTACCGCATTAGAAAGAGCTAGTACTGACATACAAAAAGAAAATTTAGGTTTACAAAAGAAAGTCGAGTTAAAATGTGTCGATTGTTTTAAAAGGTCTTTTAGCAGAAAAAAAATAAAAGGAAAAAGAATATATATTTGCTATTTCAGTGGGCTTTTGGAACGTGATGTTCTTCAGGGGTTTTTCATTTGGGATCTTGTTTAGGATCCAGTATTTTGAGAAAGATGTTGGACTAGTTTGCCTTTTCCTTCTTTAGCTCATTTTAAGATGAGAAAATTGAGGTAAACAGTATGAAATGACTTTCTCAGGCTCACACAACTAGTAAATGACTGAGGCTGGATTTGAATCTCTCCCCCTCCCACCCAAATCCAACACTCTATCCACTGCTGCCTTGTAAAGTGGTATTTTCCCTCCATTCATAGGCAAGTACTTTGTGGGATATTCATGTTTGTTAGATCATAGCTAGTTTAATTTTCTCTGATTTTTAAATTCTATGGGGAGATTTGCACAGATGTAGAGCAATTTCTTCATGGGATTGAGGTTTTTTGTATGTGTTTATATTTTATGTGTTAAGTCATGGAGCTGGGAGAAAGCTCATCCATTCTCTTGCTCTGCCTTCAGGCAACACAGTGCTTCTCCTGAAACATCCTGGAGTGTTTTCTCCTTTATTTTTCTGACAAGTTTTATTTTATTTTTTTATTTGCATAACATATGTATGGGTAGTTCCTCAGCATTGATCTTTACAAAATTTTCCATTACAAATTTTTCCCCCCAACTCCCCACCCCTCCCCTAGATGGCAGGAAGTCCACTACATGTTAATTATGTTAAATACTTGACAAATCAAATATATGTATACATATTTCCACACTTATCATTGTTGTGCAAGAAAAATCCTATCTACAAGAAAGAAATATCAAATAAAGGAAACACAATGTAAGCAAACATCAATCAAGAGTATGAGAATGTTATGTTGTGGTCCACATTTCACATCCCTCTCTCTGGGTGTATATGGCTTTCTTCAGTGAACAATTGGAGGTGGTTTGAAACATTTCATTGTTGAAGAGAGCATGTCCATCAGAATTGATCGTCTGACAAGTTTTAAAGAGACAACTGATTCTACTACAAAAGCACCATATTGGACATCATCAACTGAATGTTCCACAGCCTTCTTAAATTCAGCAAATCCAAAACTGAGCTCAGTCTTTCTATTGAATTCCTCCACACCTTCAAACTTCCCATCACTGTTGAGGGCACTGCCATTCTCACAATCATCCAAGCTCATAGTCTAAATAGCATGCTTGATTTCTAGATCTCTTTCTTCCTGTCTCCCCTGACTCAATCTGTTACTAAGGCTCTTGATTTTACCTTTGCAATATCTCTCATACATACCCTCTGTTCTCTTCAGACACTGATACTATGTTGATTTATGCCCTCATTAATTCACACCTGGATTACTACAATAGCTTATGGTTTATCTTTCCTCCTGAAAGTTCTCCCTCTAACCTATCTACCACTTAAGTAGCCATCCAAATGTCTTCCTGAACTATAAATCTGACCAGATCACCTTCCATTCAATAAATTCCTGTAACTATTATTAATATGATCAAATATAATTATTGAGCATTCAAAGTCTTTCATAACCTAGCTCCCTCCAACCATACCTCATATAATCTGCAACTCAGCGACATGAACCTTCCTTCTGTTCTTGAATATGAGATCCCCCATCTCCATATTCTAAGCATTTTTACTAAATGCCCCCCAAATCTTGAGTTCTCTCTTTCTTTATCTCTACCTTCTGTGTTCCTGACATTCCTTCAAGTCTCACTGCAAATCTTATCTTCTATTATATATATATATACACATATATATATACTTTATATATATATGTATATATATATATATACTTGTTTTTCAGTTATATCCAATTCTCCATAATCCCATTTGGGATTTTCACGGCAAAGATGCTAGAGTGGTTTACATTTTTCTTCTCCAGTTTATTTTACAAATGGACATACTGAGGCAAACAGGGTGAAGTGACTCTCTTAGGGTCACACAACTAGCAAGAGGCTGGATTTGAACTCAGGAAGATATATTCCTGAGTCTAGTCCTGGCACTCTATTCATTGAACCTCCTAACTGCATGACTACATGTATGCATAGCTGCTTGAATTATTTCTCATTCAGAGAAGGCTTAGAATATAAGGTGAGATTTTACATTATTGCTAAATTTTAGTGTTAACTAAATGTAGTTTATGAACATTTTTATTTACTTTAATAAATAAAAGTACAAATATTTGAAGCTGGAAGCCTGAGGATTATACTTGCTTTATCTGGTTAAGTTTTGATAAAATCAGAATTGGGAAGCTCTAGATTAGGAACAATAATAAACCATGTTATATTTTAGGTTTAAAAAGGGTTTGAAATTTTGATAGAAATTTGGAAATAGAATTCTTGAGATCCTCTCATTTCATTTTTATTACTTCTCTAGAAAATGAGTAATGAGGAATCTTATTTTACTGACCAATGAAAGGTACATTGAATTATAGAATTTGAGAATTGAAAATGAGGTGTATTTTGAGTCCAACCCTTATATGGTAACTCTTGAAGATCAGATATTCAGCCTCTGCTTGAACCTATCTCTTGGCGAGGCAGATGGTACCACTTTGGACAGGTCCCAATATTGGGAAGTTTTTACTGACTTTAAGACTAAAATGGCTTCTTTGTAACTTTCACTCATTACTTCTGGATTCTTTTGTAGTTAAACAGAGAAAGCCATATGGTAATCCTTTATATACTTAAAGACAGCCATCATATTCCCTGAAATTTTCTTTTCTTCAGGCTAAATAACTCCATGTTTTTAAGTCCATGTTACAGACTCAAGATTTTCATGATGCTTATTCTCCTCTGGTCACTTTCCAACTCATCAATGTCCAACTTATACCATAGTGTCTAGTACTGAACATAGTATTCCATATGATGTGTGATAAAGGCAGAATACGGTGTGACAATCACCTCCTTTTATATCAAAGCTGTTTTAATCCTACCCAATATAGTATTGATATTTTTTTCATTTCCACGCTACACTGCTGACTAATATTGAGCTTTCATTGCACAAAACTTTTCAGATCTCGAACAGAACAATTGTTCTCTATTCATGTACAATGCACAAATTTTTTTGGTATCCAAGTTAAAAACTTCACAATTGGATTTCAGTTTACACTTAGTTGAATGCTCTGGCCTGTCAAGATTCCCCTGTATCATAATTCGATCATTTGATGGGTTAACTTTCCTTCCCAGCTTTTTGTCAACTGCAAATGTGACAAGCATACCATGTATACCTTTCTCCATGACTTTGACTTAAAAGTATTAAACAGCCCAAGCCTAAGCATAGAACTATAGGGCACTTTTCTGGAGACTTTTTGTCATCTTGCTATTAAACCATTAAAAACCTTTTCATTGGTTTGGTTATCTAATCATCTTTGAACCCATCTGATCATACTATTATATGTTCTCTATGAGAAAACTTTAAGATACTTTGTCAAAAAGCTTTCCTAAAGTATACTTAAACTAGCTCCAAACCTTCATTTACTCATATAGTGATCGTGTCAAAAGAGAAAATGAGATTAATCAGGCACATTTGACCATGAGATCATAGAACCAGAAGATCCAAAAGTTGTAGGAGACCTCAATAACCAGAGAGTCCAATCTTTACCAGAATAGGAATTCCTAGCTGGACTTATTGGACAAATGATTTTTTTAAATCTTCCTAATAATTGGATGGATCAAAATCCTAACAATCAAGCTTGGTTGCAAAGAAGAGATGTTTCAAGAAATCTCTTCCTCATTTTATTTGCTTTTTTCTGCAGAGGTGGAAGACACACAGGTGTGAAACATTGCATATATAATATATTTTGATGCATTAATATTTTTCTAATTTTGTCTCCATTAAAATGTCCTTTGTTATATGTTATGACTGAAAGAGAAGTGAGATGTGGGGAAAAGTGTAGGTGATGAAAATCAAGAATAATTGCTTAAAACCTATTTTTGAAAGAAAAAGCCATGGGATAGGAAGTAGGATACATGGATTCTAATCCCATCTAATGGCATGTCACTTAATAATAAATTATTTCACTTCCCTAACTTTAGTTTTCTCTGAAATATGGGGAGATCAGGCCTAGGGAATAGTTTATAGAAAAAGAAAAAGAATAAGTATGTATCAGCCCTCTTCTATATGCCAGATAATTTACAAATATCTAATTTGACCAGCTCTTGTCCATCACCCTCTATATAGGACTCTATAGTCTATAGACTCTGTATATAGGAAAGCCAAGTAAATGAGAGCCAGGAAGGCTGAATGAGGAATGTTTTTGCTGAATGATGCAATTTTTCTGAACAAAACATAACAATTTCAAATATTAAAATGGATTTGGTTTGGATTGGTATGATTATTCATTCCATCAATGCATTTTCATGTCTACCCATCCCATGGGATTTACTCATAAATCTTTTCCTAAGTTCACCATGGGGATATCTACCCAACTTGCTGGGTTCCCTCTTCATATTATCCTGACATCTTAAGACTCCCTATCAGAGGAGCAAAATAGCTGTTCATTCATCTTTGCTCTCTCTTACCATATGATCTGCTCATCTTTTTCTCTCCTACATTTCTTTGATAAGATTTATTACTCTGGTTTTCTCTCATAATCTCCTCATGCCCACCATCTATCTCTTTGTCACTCTCTCCATTGTACTTTTAGTTCCTTGAATTCTTTAGTGTTCTATGACTTGTAGACATATAGCAACACTGCCAGAATCTTGTTGTTAATAATATAGGTCATTTTTCCTTAAAAAAAATAACTATTTACAAATGCTAAAACCCAAGTTTTCAATACATTTTTGAGGATAAGGTAATCTAGCTCTCCATGAAAATGGATTTGTAAGAGAACACTGAAAAAATGTTTATGTTTTATATTTACTTCATGCTTTTTCCCCAGGAATTTCCAATTACATTTCATTCTCAAGGGAGAACAAAACCAATTCAGATAATTAGATTGTGTAATCTCATTGAAGTTGTTCTCCTTCCCAAGAAGAAATTTATAACTCTCCCTTACTTTGCTGTCTTTTATGAGTCCTGCATATGACCTTCCATAAGTCCTCCTCAGAAGCTCTGTCTAGCAGCGACTGGAGGACTAAAGTTGTGTGTATGTGTTCTGCATTTGTGTATGTGTGTGTATATTCCTATGGGTTATGAAATGTACCTGTGCATAAATGTTATACACATTGAAGTATGTACATTGTTTGATTGCATGTAGAGCAGGACAGCATTCAGTCTGTCCATGAGAACATTCAGTTCTCCCCTTATTCTTGATACTTAAGGAGACCACCCCCTCAAATATTTAAGGAGCTGCCATTTGGACAAGGAATTAGACTGGATTTGTAGCTTTTATTGATGTCGTGGCACTGCTGTTCCCAATGGGCAAGATGTGGAACAAGGAGGTACAAAGTGGCCAGTGTCAAGCCAACTTTCTAAGCCTGAGACCTATTCTAAGATAGAGATAACTGTCTGAGAGAAGAAGTCACCTTTTTATGGAAGACTTTAAGCCAAAGCTAGTTACCTTCTTCTCTTCTATGTCATTATAGGAACATTTCAGTTGGAGAAGACTACCATCATTACCCCTTTAGTTCTCTAATTCTGTCACCACCATCAACATCATCATCATTATTTTGTTCTTTGGTTCATATCCATGGAATAGCATTAAATGAACATAAGCTTTGAAAACTATATTTTTGTGACAAATAGGATTTCAATATTAATGATGAATACCGAAATTTCTCAAATGTCTAGAACTTATGAAAGGTGATATTCATCGTATGAGAGCCAACCTACCTTAAGACAAATAAGCTTCTTAGTTTGGCCACCGGATGACAAAATCTTTTATTACTGGTAATCCATTAAATAGATACAAATGAAATAAAACATTCTGAGCTTACTTCTTCTGCTTCTAGTGATGGTAGTGGAATAGGGGCAAAGAAGGAAAGGGGTAGGAATTGCATGACTTCAGACCATCTGCTAATATTAATTGTTCAGGGTGTGAGATCTCTGCTTAATAACCAAAGTAATTCTGGGGGAAATGTTTGCAAAAATAGCACCATGGGAGACATTTAAGCTTTTGTTGTTATGTATTTTCCCTGATCTTCCTCATATGCCAAATAGCCTTCTCTCAACTGGTAAATGGTATGGATTTTGTAAACTCTTTACATTCAGTTAATGTGCTTCTTTAAACTTGTTAATTGGTTCTCTTTTCTAATAAGATTCAAAAAAGTAGAATGTCATACTTTAAAATTTTCTTTTATAGAATTTTTCTTTTATATTATATATTTAGCATTGAGGTTCCAAAATATTTATGGACAAACAATAAAAAATTTAAATGTATTATCTTAAAATTTAAAAAGTCTCAGAAATTTTAGCAGAATTTGTGTGTATCAAAACATTCACTAGTTGTATGCTGTCAATCACAGACCCTTAATTTAATGAACATATTTCAATATTCTTTTGATAATTAGAGCCAACTACAGCCTACCATCTCACATGAAAGCCACAGTGTTAATGATAAGACTATATAATCTTAGAAGCATTGACTAAGGTCTCTAACTAAATTTCCACCCCAAAATATATCTAGGCACTTTAAGTTCACAGACAGCAATAGATGAATTTTAGTTTTCTAATTGGGTGGCAGGCCAAGAACATTAGTGGGAGAGAGAACATTTGGGGCATGATTTTAATGTGTTGCTTGTTGGTTGTTTTTGTAATATTTTATTCATGACATTTGCTTATAATATATAATGTGTGCATCTGTTTTTAAAGAAATCAAAAGATTTAATGAAGTCTTAGAGGCAAGTTTGACCTAGTTTAAAACTTTTGATCCAATCCTTATTTGGAAAATATCTCCATTAAATTAGGAAAATATCTACATAAAAAAATCACTCTATTAAAAGCATTGATTGTGTGATAGTCAACCCATGTACTCCACATTTATTACAATAATGGGAAGTCTCATGAAGAAAGCTGAATATTGGATACAATCCCTTAGGCAAATTTCTTTTATTATTAAAGTTTTTTATTTTCAAAACATATGCATAGTTTCCAATATTCATCGTTGCAAAACATTGTGTTCCATTTTTTTCTCCCTTCCTTTCCTCTACCCCCTTTCCTAGAAGCAAGTAATCCAATATATGTTAAACATGTATAATTTTTCTATACATATTTCCACAATTATGCTGCACAAGAAAAATCAGATCAAAAAAGGAAAAAAAATGAGAAAAAAACAGAATGTGAATAAACAACAACAAAAAGAATGAAAATACTGCTATAAACATTTTTGCATGTGTGGGTCTCTTTCTTTCCTTTAAGATCTCTTTGGGATATAAGCCTACTAGAAACACTGCTGGATCAAAGGGTATGTAGTTTGTTAGCCTTTTGGGCATAATTCCAAATTGCTTTCCAGAGTTGTTGAATCAGTTCACAATTCCACCAATGATATATGTGTCCCAGTTTTCCCACATCCCTTCCAACATTCATCATTATCTTTTCCTGTCATTTTAGCTAATCTGAGAGTTGTGAAGTAGTACCTCAGGGTTATCTTAATTTACATTTCTCTGATCAACAATGATTTAGAGCACCTTTATGTAGGACTAAGAGTGGTTTCCATTTCTTCATCTGAAAATTGTCTGTTCATATCCTTTGAATATTTATCAATTGGAGAATGGTTTGAATTCTTATAAATTTGAGTCAGTTCTCTGTATATTCTAGAAATGAGGCCTTTGTCAGAATTCTTGAATGCAAATTTTCCCCCAGTTTATTGCTTCCTTTTTAATCTTGTCTGCTTTGATTTTGTTTATACAAAAACTTTTTAACTTAATATAATCAAAATGATCTATTTTGCATTCCATAATATAGTCTAGTTTTTCTTTGGCCAATTCCTTCCTTCTACACAAATCTGAGAGGGAGATTATCTTTTGTTCTTCTAATTTGCTGAGAATATTACTCTTTATGTCTAAATCATGAAGACATTTGGACGCTATCTTGGTATAGGGTGTTGGATGTGGGCCAATGCCTAATTTCTGCCCTTAGGCAAATTTAAAGGAGAGAATAGATATACTTTACCACAATGTGGTCTATCATGGATGGCTCAGCATTGGGCATGAGTATTCACAATGATGAGATTTCTGATCTCTTTGAGTATTTTTAAAAAGAACTACAATGTTATTGAAAATCGTGTTTTTTGACTTGTAAATCAGATAATTTAATATTAAATAACTATTCTGCCCAGAAACAAGCTATCAAAATATGAAAATATGGAGAAGTGGAGAAAATATGACATAAAAGTGTTTCATTCCTGTCAATGAGTTTACAAGTTTATTCTGATTTCTAGACCTATGCTTTTATAATAAAACTTAGTAAAAGATGCATACAACTTCAAATAAAATTTATGTTAATTACTAGAACAAGAAATGTCCACCTTTAATATCTTCTCCCTTTCTTTAAATAAACTGTATTCTCAAGATGATAGAAGAAATTCATAGAATGCTCAGATGAGAAAAATCTTAAAGTTCCTTCTGCTCCTGGTAATGTCTACCCAGTGAAGCACATGCTATGGAGGTACAAGAGAGACTAAAAATGGAGAAGTGAATATTTGGCAAATAATCATAGCATCCTATTTAAATTTTCCATAAACTTTAAAATGTTTTTCAATCAATAAAGATACATGTTAGTGTGACCTTGAGGAAGAAAAATCAATTAAGCTCTTTATTTTCAGTCAGTCAGGAAGCATTTATTAAGTTTACTAGCTACTGTGTTAAATTCTGGGAATATAAATATAAGCAGAAAGAAAGGCCTGCAAGGAGCTTACATTCTAATGGGGGAAGACAACATATAAAGGGAAGCTTAAAAATAAGGGAGATTTTCTGCGATGGTAAAGGAGGGACAAAGTTCATCCTGGGGATGAACGCAAAATGACTGACCTGACTTCTCTCCTTAAATAGAGATTTGAAGGAAAGTCATTCAATCAGAGGGAGAGAGATAGAAGATACTTCCATTGCACGAATTCTAGAACTAGGCTGAGCTTCCAGGATGGAAAAGAAAATAACCATATTATCTTATTATAATAAATTTTCTAAATATATTCATGAATATAATAAAAGGTAAGTGACATATTTTATGATTAATAAAACAGATGATTGGCTCATAAGGTATAGCGATAATCAAGAGATAAGACGTGATCCAGAGGAAGACATGAAGTGGAGGAGGTAGATCCCTAAAGGATAATTTATGGGAAAGCATAAGGAAGCATTGTATGGTTGGTGAGCAGAGGGGGTAAGGTGCTCTTTTTTACTAGTATCTGTGGGAATGAAGAATAATTCTAGATCCAGCAGTGTATTAAAGTTTTGAATCTTATCACAAAGACTAAGTGCAAAAAACTTAAATTTTGGCTAGTTAATCTTTTCTATATTCTAGTTTAATTGCATATCTAATTCATTGATATATTATTTCTTTCTTATTGATCAAAAAATATATATATAGCTTTTTGCCTTTTCCTCTGAAAATTACTTTGATTTTATCTCAAAAGTTCTCATATTATATGTTTTTGTCATTTTTATATGATTCTCTATTTTTCTCACATGATTTGTTCTTTTACCTACTAATAATTCTACATTACTAAATCACTAATTTTAATCCTTTGTCCAAATGCTCTTTATTAAATATAATATTTGGTGCCATTTGCCTGTTAGAGATATGTTTGAGTCTATGTTTTCTATTCTGTCCCAATTTAGTAATCACCAGAAACCTATCATATTCAACTTTTATAAGATTCTATTTACTTTCCTAATTTCCTTCTCATTTATATTTTTGTTAAAATTTTCTGGGTATACTATTATATACTTAGATGTCACACCACTCAATGCATTTCAACTGTGGTGCTCTTACTATAGTTCCTTTGTTTGTTTTAATCAAGATCATTTTTACTAACATCTTCTCAACATTATTGTTGACCCTGATTTTTTTGAGTTAATTTTACACATACTGGATTTAAATTGGGCCTTTATTTTAAACCTGTATAAATCTTTATGTTTTAAGTATGTTTCTTGGTGTGTGTGTGTGTGTGTGTGTGTGTGTAGAAGAATAGCCTTATTTTCTTTCTAATCTTCAGGAACTTACTATGTGACCCTGGTAAAATCATTTAACTTTTGTTTGTCTCAGTTTCTGCACCTTTAAAATGGAGTTGAGAATAGAGCCTGCCTTTCAGGATTGTTATGAGGATCCCTTGATATATTTGTAAAATGTGCTTATCACTGTACCTGTCATATAGTAGGTGATGTATAATTGCTTATTCTCCTTTAGGGGGATAAGTATCCCCTCAGAACTCTAATGTCATGAAGTTTCACAGAGAATTAAATAAGACAGAAGTCTTAGAAGTAATTTAATTTTGTTTTAGTTTGATGATTCTAAAAAGAAGGAAGAAAAGGAATGGACAAAAAATATATTGAGGAAGAAAGGGGGGAAGGTAGAAGTGACTATCTCATATAACTGGGGTATAAAAGAAAGAGATTATACAAACAAGAAAGAAAGAGTAGAGATAGTAGGAGTCATTTGAACTTCACTGTCACCTGTTTTGTTCTCTGTCTCTCTCTGTCTCTCTCTCTGTCCCTCTTATCTCTTTCACTGTCTGTCTTTCTGTCTCTCTCATACACACACATCATACCATACATTCTAACTCACTTTTTTCCTAATTTATTATATGAAGACATGGCAATGAGGTTACAATGGTGTCAGAAAGAACATCTGAATCTAATGTAAGAAATCCATAAAGGAGAAATGATTTTTAGTTATTCTCAAATAAATTTTTGATTTCACTTAAAGAAAATATTATTTGAAAATTTAAAAGACTGCATATAGTTCTTACAATCAACCTTTAAAAGGGGCTAAAATTTTAAATATGTTATTTCATATGATTTCTACATAATTCCTGTGTTATAAGTGCCAAGAACACTGTAGCCTCATTTTACAGATGATAAACCTGTAGTTGAATTAAGTGAAATTATTTGCCCAGAGCCACCCATTCTGTAAGTGGTTTTTCCATTCCATTTTTAAACGCCAACTACAGCAACATGTCCCCTATGCCATGCAATGTCTTGCATATACAAATCCAAAACCATATTCCAGCTTTCTCATGTACCTCAATTATTGGATTGAATTTAAGGCATAAATATCTGTACTAAAGACATTCTATGTACTGATTATCTTTTTTTTAATTCAAGTAGTTATAATAATTTAAGTAAAATAAGGTTTTTTCTTAAAATGCATTATAATTCCTTGAGTATTAAAAGACACACTGTATACAGATAGCTCTAATACTAATTATTATCTAATATTATCTAATAAAGGTACTGGGATATTATCCAATAAATGTACTGCAGAAATAGAACCCTAACTCCTATGTGAATCTAAGGGAGTAAAGATCGTTATCAGTCTGAGTTTGGGATCACAGAAGACTTCAGGGGTTTTAGATGATACTGAATAGGGATTTCCTGGGTAACCAGAAACTCCATAGATAAAGAAGTAAAGGAAGAATGTTTCATGTGGAGGAAAAAGTATAAGTGACATCACAGAGGAAACAAATACAAGGGCACAAGGTTTATTTAAGGAAAAAAATTGTATTTCAATTTGGATGGCATGGATATGTGCAGGGAAGTAATGTGACATTGGGTTGTAAAGGTATTAATGAGCCACATAAATAATAGATATCCTTAAATGCCTGACAATGTAATATAAACTTTCCTTACTATAGGTAATAAGGAGCTACTGATGGACTTTCATGTAGAATAGTGAGTATAGCCCTATCTGAACATAAAAAGCATTAGTGTAAGTGGTATTGTGGTAGATGTAGGGATTTGAGGTAGGAAGAACTATGAAGGTGATAGCAATCGAGAGGAGAATTAATAAGGACTTACTTTCCTTAGTAGCAGAAGGAATAAAAAAGGCAGTAATATGAAATATATGAATATGATAGTCCAGAGATAAAATCGACATGTTTTGTCAACCTATTACCTAGAAACAAGAACACTGGGGCTTTAAAAATTGGGGGCTATGTCTATAAAAATCTTTATGGGAATGATTTGCTCCTTCACCAATGGTTTCCTTAATGAGAATGTGAAAACAAAACAGGCAGATTTTTAGAGATGATTTTTATATGGCAGACCACATATGTACCCAAATACAATGAACAAAAGTGTCGAGAATATAGAACCCTTTTCTGCTGATGATTTATTGATTTGTAAAGTGTGTCTGACTTGTCAGGGCTAAAAAGCAAAATGCAGCCTTGACAGCTTTTTCTAAAAACAAGGTATCACTGTGTCTATCTTAAAATTACAGACACTCTTGACAGATTTTTTTTCAGCACAGAGGGATTGGAGAGGTTGAAGGCGGCCCATGGCCGGTTAACTGAAGCAGTACATTCGGGTATTCTGGTGCCTTGGGGTGTTCTCTCAAATTCAGGAGGAAGATGCTCAGAGAAGCTTTCTCCCTCACTGTGACTATATCTTTGTGATCACCTCAACGTGCAGGGAATCAGATGACAGATGACCCTTTCCAAGCATCCTTCTTCCTCAGTTACTCTTGGCTCTTTCTCCACAAGCTAAGGCTTTTGTATCCCAGGAAAGGCAGAAAGGAGAAGCAGATTAAGGAGCATTTCTTGTAGGACACTGGCTCTGAAGTCCTGTTCTATCATCCCCAGGATGCCTTGAGAGCTTGTAGCAAATCAGACTTTGGACATGACTTTCTTCACCTGTTGTCTGACACCAGATGTACACGGTCCCCTAAAGTGTCCCGAGGTGCCAGAAGATGGTCTATGTAATTCCCAACTGGTGGAATGGTTTTTCAGATGTTTTTCTTCACTGAGAGTAGACCACTCTCCCTTTTCATTTGTTCTTAGTAGCTTCCTTTAAGTTCCAACTAAAATCCTATCTTCTATAGAAAGCCTTTCCAAACTCCTCCTAATTCTAGTTCCTTCTATTTTTGTTTTTGTTTTCTTTTTCCTTTTTATCCTGCATACAGCTTCCTGTTCATATTCATTGGCTGATTGCCCCTTCCTAATCAGACTGTGATTCCTTAAAGTTAGGGATTCTTTTTGGTTTTGGTATCCTCAGTGCTTAGCGTGGTTCTTGTCACATAGTAAGTAGCCAATAAATGTATATTCGTGATTGAAATGTAAATGGAAAACAATCCCAGAATACTATAAAACCTTCTCAGTGAAATACTGGGCATTTCAAAAGAAAATAGTTTAACCACAAAATGAATGAAAGAAGTTTGGTTTGTAGACTTTTGTATGCATCTTCAATAGAAATCCCATATAGTTAGTCCTCATGTGTATAATATATGTATTATATACTATGATATTGTATAATTATATTGTAATATAATAATAATAATGTATATACAGAGATATATTAGTATTTACATTAACACACACAAAAATCTATATATGTGTATGGATTTTTGTAAGGATGGTAGGATTTTATTTATATTGAGATTCCTGGTATATGAATCCTCATCACTAGGAGAGAAAACACCTCTCTATAGTATATAGTCTTATAAGGTTATCTGAGGGATTAAGTTACTTGCCCAATATTTTGTAGCAAATAACTGGTAGGTTCTATTGGATCTGTGAACAATATTCAGTCTTCTATAGCCCACTGCCTTTCTTGTGCATTGTTACAAATGAAATACTAAAGGATTCATAGGAAGACTTCAAGAATATTTAATATTTTCTCAATATACAAATTATGAAAAAATATCATTATAATATCAGGATTCCAAAGGAATAGAAGCTGTGGCAGAGATATGACCTATAAGAGGAGCAGGTGTAGCCATCTTACTGTAGTCATTTATCCATTAAAGCATCAATAAAACAAAGTATACATCTTAGTGACTAATGTAAAAATTATTCTTGCACACAGTAGGCATTCAAAAAATGATTGTGGAACTGAGATTGGTAGATCATGAATGACCCAGAATAATTCAACTGAGTTTTAATAAAATCATACATGATGACCAAGGTTTTCTTCTTTGTGTGGTCTTCTTATTCTCAATCACTTTACTAACTGACCATGCAGAACCAGAAAGTAAATCATACCCTGGGGAAAAGCTATGTACTTTAGAAGGGCTTATAACTCAGATTTCTTAGGTATAATTTGATAAAGCACTACTCTATTCATAAAGATTTAATGTGGCTAAGTAAAAGATTTAATAGACTTCCAGATTTCCTCCCTTATTCTTTAAGAACAAACAAAATTAATAGCATATTGTAATTCATGTGTTACCTAACAACATTATCTTTCTTAAACTATTTGGATTTGTACTTGTCTACAATAACTGCAAAATAGAAAAATGTTTTCACCCTTCATCCTTCTTATTTCACAAAATCATAGAATCTAAGGAACGTCAAGCATCTTAGAAATCACCTAGTCACCCATACCACATCAAAAATCTGTCTTCCAAAATTATCAACAAATGGTTATCCAACTTCTACCTGAAATTTTTCTTTGGGCTACCATTTTTGAGGCAGTCCATTGTGGTTTGGGACAGTTCTAAACATTAGTATTTCCTCACCCAAAATCTTCTTCTCCCCACTCATTTCTTTTAATTTTCTTTGGGGGGAGAGAAAGAAGTTGAAGATTGCAAAATCTGTTGCCAAATCAAACAAGTCTTGTTGCTTTTTTATTGGAAATCCCTTCAAATATTTAAAGTATCTATTATTCCTTTCCTCCTTTCTTCAATTCTTCTCTTTTCTGAGCTAAATGTTCCAAGTTCCTTCAGATGTTCTTTACAAGTCATTCTTTATCCATTTTCCTTGTACCTCTTACTGTAGTACATTAATATCTCTTCTAAAATGTGTGCCTAGAACTACCAAGTATGACTACAGATTACATGGAGAATACCCACAAACTCATGAAACAAAAACCCAGTGAAGTTTCCCATTGCATTTGAAAAATCTTAGCCTTTTAAAAATCCTTATTTTAAAGATATTTATTTAAAACTTAAATGCAAAAAGAAGAAAAAACAAACAGAAAAAAGAATAAAAAAATCTCAAAAAGCTATTATCAGAAGAGGATATTTTTAAATAAAAAGGACTTTATTATTGAAATCTCAGCCTTGGCTGGACTTGATCCCACATCCCCAAATGTGATTGATTCTAATTGTAGAAAGCAAATTGGCAGTTCATGCTTCAGATCTCTATATTTTATAAACACTGTCTCTTTTTCTTTATTAAACTAATTGATCATTTATATTCTTATACAATAATAAAAATGAGCTTTGAGTGCACATATTGTCATCCATATTTTACATTTGAGGAAACTGAGCTTCATAAAAACTGGCTGGCTTGTCCAAAGTCACATAGTAAGAATCAGAGGAAGGATTTGAATTCATATTTTCCTATTTACAATTTTATCACTCTATCTACTATGCCATCACCCCTCCATGATATCACAGTTATTATAGAAATAATAGAAGAGAATGAGTGATTTTATATTTTACCTTAGATTTCTATAAAAGTTGAATATAGATCAGGAAATCATGGTCACTTCAAGGTAAAAAAAATAACATAAAGGACCTTGTTTTTAAAGGAAATTTGAAGCAATCATAGTATGATAATCAACAAAATAAAAGACATCAAAATCCTTTGTCAAGTTCTGTATTTTAATTTTATCTTCAAATCAAAGAACATTGAAATTGGGAGTTTTGAAGTTTGTAAACAGCTATTGAAATTGTCAGGTTGACTGATTGGTTTCAGCAAGAATAATAACCCTATAAGAGCTATAATAGATGTGCAGGGCTCCGTGGTGAAATTATCCAGACTTGATGAGTTGCCTTGCTAAAGAGATGTGTCATCTCAGACCTGGTCATCTGTTCCCAGTATGGCAGCAGCCTAACGATCCATGAATTCTGTAGTCATTGCTTCAAATCACCTATTTGACTTATAAGTATTTCAGGTTGGCTGAATTTTATATTTTCATTTCTCTGAAATACTTGCAGGTTGAATATCCTGGAGTTCAAATTCCAGCTGTTGACAGTCTAAAGAAAAGTGTTTATTATCAGTCAGTAGTATCAAATTGAACATTATAATTAATCATGCCATTTGATTAACAGGGTAATAGATCTAGTGCCAGAATGTGATTTTGGAGGCCTAGTCCAATTGCTTCATTTTACAAATGAGGAAATTGAGACACAGATTTGATTCTGTGATTTGTCTCAGTCATACAGTGAGGAAGTATCTGAAGTGAAATTGGAACCTAGGTCTTCTGGATTCAAATTTAGTACCTTGTTCATTGTACCATACTGCCTCTAAATTGATAATATAATGAATCTACTTGAATACTCAAATTATTAAGCATGTGATGGTTTACCTTAGTGAAACTTTCCAAGTGAGATTTCCAAATAATTGAAATTTAGAATCCAGATCTTTCCATCAGAAGAGTTTCAGTTTAAATTTGAATTTCAACAGAACCTCAGTTCCTCAGATATACAATAAAAATAATAACAATTAAACTATTTTATAGAATTGTTATGAGAAAATTACCTTGAAAACTAACACATGATTTTGTTTTCCTTCTCAGGTTTTTTTTCTTTCTAGATTTGATTTTTCTTGTGCAGCAAGATAACTATATAAATTTTGTATACATTTATTGGTTTTGTTTTATATTTAACATGAATTGGACTACCTGCCATCTAAGGGAATGGGTGAGGGGAAGGAGGGAAAAATATGGAACAAAGTTTTGAAAGGGTCAATGTTGAAAAATTATCCATGCATATGTATTGCAAATAAAAATTTTTAATTAAAAATATAAAAATAATAATAATAAAGAAAACTAATGCATGAATAGCCTGTGATTCTGTCAGCTAGGTTACTTCCAGTATGGGAAATCCTCCAATAAGGGAGATTTCACATCCTATGAGATCCTGGGCTATCACCTAACACCCTTGGGCATTAGATCCCTTAGCTCTAAAGTGAGGCATTGGATTACATAATCTCTCTGGTCACTTTAATATCTGGATAATTCAGCAAACAAACAAGCAAAGGTCTTCTGTGTACCAGATACTATGCTGACCACTAGGAATATGAAGACCAAAATGAAATAGTGCTGGCCCTCAGGGAGTTTACTTTTGTCATTAAATCCTCTATTCCTCAACCTTAAAAACCCCTAAAGTCAATTTTGCAAATCTATCTTCAAAAGCTGTTAAAGATCCAGAAGATGTCCCCATATTCAGTGACCTGCTTTTGAAGACTTGTGTTAACTTTGTTTAGTTTTTTGTCCTTTTCCATGCTGCCAATCACTTTGTGCTTCTGGCAGTGTGTTTGCTTTTAAAAGGACCATATACTTAGTCTAATTCTCTATAGAATGGTTAAGCCGAGAATCAAGCTTTTTATAATTTTGCATTAAATAAGCATAAGTAATAAGAAGCAGACCATCATGATTTATAAAAAGAAATATGTTAGGCCGTATTTATTCAAATTGCAAAGAAATTATTTGTTTTTCTTTAGTTTCCTTAAACCATGTGCTTAATAAATAGTATACATTAAAATATTTATTTCAGGAATAAATGAAATAAAAATCTATCCAAGTACTTGGAAAATCTGATTTGATTTCCAGAAATTTAGTCCACATAATTTTCAGGAGCCATAGTTAGTATATATTGTATGACTATCATTTTTTCTCTATTTTTTCTACAAATTTTCTCTGTGTTTAGAGTAGTGCTCCTGGGGACAGGTCTATGTCTTAAATTTCTTGCAGATCCTCTCAGTGTTAAGTTCATGGTAGGTACTTAATAGATTAACCCAAATTTGTTGATTGATTAAAAAAATGAATGTTTTCTTTAAAATGGCATTATTTTCCTTGTCAAAATCCAGAAACTGTTATTGCTGACAGTTGAGAGAATTCCATATGGTCTATCTTTTTTTTTTTTTTTTTTTTTTTGTAATCAGTCTAATTGTAAAGGAAAGGAAATGCAGTGTTACTAACAATGGCTCTGGAGTCAGAAAACCTGGGTTTGAATCCTATCTCTGAGGCAATCTTTTGGCAAGCCCTTTCATCATCTTGCTCTTTAGATTTCAACATCTCAAAATAAGGTAGCTGGCTTCTATGGACTCTGAATAACAGTACTGCTTTACATCTCCAAATTAGAGTTGGAAGGACTCCAAAAGACCATCCAGACCAATTGTTATTTAAACAACCATTTCTTTTAAATGAATAGTGAAATCACAAAGTTTCATAATAACAATTGCTTAATGATACTTTTCTTCCATTTTAGCACAAAATATCCCATCCCACTAACAGTAATATTTTAGCTGAAATTGTACTGTCCCTTTACATTATTGTCAAAATCCCATTTCTTACTTGAAAGAGGTCTATGAAATCTGCCTATTTGGATAATAAAACTAGTTTGGATTGAATTACCTGAAATCCATTTATCAAAATGGTGGATATAGTTTGACCATAGTGAAAGGAAGAGAAAAAGTCTGAAAATTGAGGAGGTTTTGGAACCCACATTTAAATGATTTTTCACTTGAGTCATGAATTTCTTTTGCTTCTTTGGTATCCTTCTAATAAAGTTCTTATACAAAGGAAATGCTTAGTGCATGTGGAAAGACAGGATTGGAACATACGTTTTATTAAAATTTCAGCTTATTCCTGCAGTATCAGTAGTGAAATGCACTCAGTTAATTGTTTAGTTGAGTAGTCAGTCTACATGAATTTATCTATTATGAACTAGGAACTGTCCAAAGAAAAGCTAAAACAGTCCCTGCTCTCAAGGAGCTCACAGATTTAGGAGCTCGGGGAAGGAAGCGCAACATCCAAAGGACTACGTACAAAGAATTAATTGATAATAATCCCAGAGGGAAGGTCTTCACAAGAGGGGAATTGGGAACGCTTTTGGGAGGAAGATGGAATTTTAGCTGGGCCTTAGAGGGAACCAGAGAAGCTGAGATGGGAGAGAGGGGGTTCGAGGCATTGAGGATAGCCAAAGAAAGTGCCTGGAATCAAGAGATGGAGTATCTTGTATCAGGAACAACCAGAAGACCAGAGTTGTCAGATTACAGAGTACATTGTGTGGAGGAAAGTGTAAGGCAGGAGTGGGCCAGGTTATTTGAACACCAGGCTGAGAATTTTGTAGCTGATCTGTGGAATAGGAAGAAAAGTGAAATTTATTGAGTAGGAAATGAGAGGATGGTTGTCCAGTTAGTGTCTGACTTATTTGGAAGTTTTCTCAGCAGAGATACTGGAGTGGTTCACCATTTCCTCATTTTGCAAATGAGAAAACTGATGTAAACAAAGTGAAGTGACTTGCCCAGGATCACACAGCTAGGAAGTGTCTAAAGCCAGATTTGAATTCAAGAAAGTGATTTTTCCTGACTCCCACTCTGTCACTCTTCCACTGCATCACTTAGCTGCCCCAGGATGATATGATCAGACCTGCAATTTAGGAAGATCATTTTGATAGTGGAGTAGAGAATGGACTAGAGTGGGAGAAGACCCAAGGTAAGGAGACTGAATGAATAACTGTTATAACTGAAGCAGAAAGTTGGAAAGGATTTGGGGAGGTGTCTAATTCAACCCATACCCCAAATAAGGGTAATGTCAGTGGTCAGTGCACTTCATTTCCCATGAAAAGAAAACTGTTGCCCATTTAAAAAGCCCATTCTGGGGGCAGCTAGATGGTGCAGTGCATAGAGCACCAGCCCTGAAGTCAGGAAGACCTGAGTTCAAATTGGGCTTCAGACACTTAACACATCCTAGCTGTTTGACCTCGGGCAAGTCACTTAACCCCAATTGCCTCAGCAAAAAAAGCAAAAAAAAAGCCCATTCCACCTCTGGATAGCTTGATTAACTAGGAAAGAGTTCTTTGCATCAAGCCAAAATTCCCTTTTTGCTAACTTCCATAATTGCTAATTATTCTCCTGTCAGGAGCCAAACATAGTAAATCCAATCCCTCTTATATATGACAACCCTTAAAATACTTGAATCCACCTTTTCACTCTCTCTCCCCACCCTGCACCCCCACAAGTCATTTTTTCTCCAGGCTGAATATTCTCATTTCTTTCAAATGAACAAATGGCATGAATGCCTGGTCCTTCATCATGTTGGTTATCTTTCTGTGGATACTCTTAAATTTACACATGTCCATTATAAAAGGTCGTACCTAGAATTGAACACAGTGCTTTCAGTCCAGTCTGCTCAGAAAAGGGGACAATGGGGTTATCACCTTGTTGAGATTTATGTTATAAAAATATTTTATATGCTCTCAACTCATTATATTGACAACAGAAATAAAGAGGAACATTTAGCAGGTTTACGTAGATTTGTCCATCTGAAATCAAATTTTGTTGAACAAAAGTTTTGTAATCACATCATGACATTAATTGAACAATGCAGCATCTAAGAACACTTTTTTAATAAAAGAAGTTCTCAGGGTGACACTTGATCTAGTACAAAGAGCACCGAGTGCCATTAGATATGGTTTCAGGTCTTTTCTTTCCTACTTTCTAGTTATGTGAATGATCATAGCCAAGTTATTTACGTCTCTGTGCCTCATTTTCCACATCTGTAAACTGGTTATGTTAGATCGCAAAATCACAAGATCATAAAGTTTATTTTTGGAAATGAGCTCAGCCAACATCTAGTTCAAGCTTCTCATTTTCAGATGAGATCCAGAAGTCCAGAGAAATTGAAGAACCTGGGGAAAGAGTCTTTTTTTTATTTATTAAAGCTTTTTATTTGTAAAACATATGTATGGGTAATTCTTCAACAAGGACCCTTACAAAGCTTTCTGTTACAAATTTTCCCCCAGTCTCCACCCCTCCCCTAGAAGGCAGGAAATCCACTACATGTTAATTATGTTAAAATATTTGACAAATTAAATATATGTATACATATTTCTGCACTTATTGTTGTGCAAGAAAAATCATATCTACAAGAAAAAAATCAGAAAAAGAAAACACAATGCAAGCAAACATCAATAGAGAGCATGAAAATGTTATGTTGTGGTCCACATTTCACATCCCTCTCTCTGGGTTATATGGCTTTCTTCACTGAACAACTAGAACTGGTTTGAAAGATTTCATTGTTGAAGAGAACCATGCCCAACAGACTTGATCATTGTATAATCTTCTTGTTGCTGTGTATAATGATTTCCTGGTTCTGCTCATTTCACTCAGCATCAGTTCATGTCAGTCTCTCCAGGCCTCTCTGAAATCGTCCTGCTGGTCGTTTCTCACAGAGCAATAATATTCCATAACATTCATATACCATAATTTGTTCAGCCACTCTCCAATTGATGGGCATCTGTGCAGTTTCCAGTTTCTAGCCACTACAAAAAGGGCTGCCACAAACATTCTTGCACATGTGGGGCCCTTTCCCTCCTCTAAGATCTCTTTGGGATATAAGCCCAATAGAAACACTGCTGGGTCAAAGGGTATGCACAGTTTGATAACTTTTTGAGCATAGCTCCAAATTGCTTTTCAGAATGGTTGGATCTATTCACAGTTCCACCAACAATGTATCAGTGTCCCAGTTTTCCCACATCCCCTCCAACATTCATCATTATCTTTTCCTGTCATTTTATCCTATCTGACAGGTGTGTAGTGGTACCTCAGAGTTGTCTTACTTTGTATTTCTCTAATCAATAGTGATTTGGAGTACCTTTTCATAAGACTAGAAATAGTTTTAATTTCATCATCTGAAAATTGTCTGTTCATATCCTTTGACCATTTATTGATTGGAGAGTGGCTTGAATTATATAAATATGGGACAATTCTCTATATATTTTAGAAATGAGGCTTTTATCAGAACCATTAAATGTAAAGATGATTTCCTAATTTATTGCTTCTCTCCTAATCTTGTCTGCATTAGTTCTGTTTGTACAAAAACTTTTTAACTTAATATAGTCAAAATTTTCTATCTGGTGTTCAATTAAGAGTTCCAGTTCTTCTTTGGACATAAATTTATTCCTTCTCCACAGGTCTGAGAGGTAAACTATATTACATTCCTCTAATTTACTTATAATATCACTCTTTATATCCAAATCATGAACCCATTTAGATCTTATCTTAGTATGTGGTGTTAGATGTGGGTCAAGCCCTAATTTCTTCCACACTAGTTTCCAATTTTCCCAGCAGTTTTTGTCAAATGGTGAGTACTTATCCCAGAAGCTGGAGTCTTTGGGTTTATCAAACACTAAACTGTTATAGTTATTGCCTAGTTTGTCCTGTGATCCTATCTTATTCCACTGATTGATTATTCTATTTCTCAGCCAGTACCAAATGGTTTTGATGACTGCTGCTTTATAATATAGTTTTAGATCTGGTACAGCTACGCCACCTTCATTTGCTTTTTTTTCCATTAATTCCCTTGAAATTCTTGACCTTTTGTTCTTCCAAATGAACTTTGCTACTATTTTTTCTAGATCTGTAAAATAATTTCTTGGGAGTTTGATTGGTATGGCACTAAATAAGTAAATTAGTTTGGGTAGTATTGTCATTTTTATTATATTTATTCAGCCTACCCATGAGCACTTGATGTTTTTCCAGTTGACTAGGTCGGCCTTTATTTGTGTAGAAACTGTATTGTAGTTTTGGTGTATAGATCCTGACTTTCCCTTGGCAAATTGATTGCCAAATATTTTATACTATCCACAGTTATTGTAAATGGAATTTCTCTTTGTAACTCTTTCAGTTGGATTTTGTTAGTGATGTATCCAGCATTGATCTTTACAAAGCTTTCCATTACAAATTTTACCCCCAGTCCCCTCGCCTCCCCTAGATGGCAGGAAGTCCACTACATGTTAATAATGTTGAAATGCTTGACAAATTGTGCAAGAAAAATCCTATCTACAAGAAAAAAAAGAAAATCAGAGAAAGGAAACACAATGCAAGCAAACCTCAATAGAGAGCATGAAAATGTTACGTTGTGGTCCACATTTCATATCCCTCTCTCTGGGTGTATATGGTTTTCTTCAGTGAACAATTGGAACTGGTTTGAGACAATTCTTTGTTGCAGAGAGCCATGTCCATCAGAATTGATCATCATGTAATATTGTTGCTGTGTATAATGATCTCCTGGTTCTGCTCATTTCACTCAGCATCAGTTCATGCAAGTCTCTCCAGGCCTCTCTGAAATTGCCCTGCTGGTCGTTTCTTAAAAGTGATGTACCAAAATGCTTATGATTTGTGTAGATTTATTTTGTATTCTGCAACTTTGTTAAAGTTATGGATTATTTCTAATAGTTTTAGTTGATTCTCTATGGTTCTGTAAGTAAAACATCATATCATCTGCCAAGAATGGTAATTTGGTTTCCTCATTACTTACTCTAATTCCTTTTATCTCTTTTCCTTCTCTTACTGCCAAAGCGCACATTTCTAATACAATATTGAATAGTAATGGTGACAGTGGGCAGTCTTGTTTCACTCCTAATCTTATTGGGAATGGATCTAGTTTGTCCCCATTACATATGATGCTTGCTGATAGTTTTAAGTAGATGCTACTGTTCATTTTAAGGAAAAGCCCATTTATTCCTATACTCTCTAGTGTTTTTAATAGGAATGGGTGTTGGATTTTATCAAGTGCTTTTTCTGCATCTATTGAGATAATAATATGGTTTTTGTTAGTTTGGCTTTTAATATAGTTGATTATGCTGATAGTTTTCCTAATATTGAACCAGCCCTGCATTCCTGGTATAAATCCTACTTGGTCATAGTGTACTCTCCTGGGGATGACTTTCTGTAATCTCATTGCTAATATCTTATTTAAAATTTTTGCATCAATATTCATTAGGGAAATTGGTCTATAGTTTTCTTTCTCTGTTTTCACCCTACCTGGTTTAGCTATCAGCATCATATCGGTCTCATAGAAGGAATTTGGTAGTACACCTTCTTTCCTTGGGAAAGAGTCTTGCCAAGCTTTAATGAGGAACCGAGTTTGGCCCCTGAGGTCTGTGTGACTTGTCAAAACCCAGGACTATCCACTTTACCATTTTCTGCCTCCTCTAATGTCTTTTCCAGCTTTGAGATTCTTTACATGAAGTATAATAGTTTGCATTTTGAAATATGGAGACTTAAATTTTACCCTGTAGTGAGAATTCAGTATTTCTAACAAAAAACAGGACAAGCCAATCACTTTTTTCTGAATTTCGTACCCCATCCATTTGTCTCTGTTTATTGGTAGTCAGGAATTAGACACCCTTTTGGAGAAATGGAGTGGGGAGCAGATGATAAGTACACAAACTGATACTGGGGAAGAGGGGAAGCAGCAAAAAGTTAGCCAAGGGAGGGAGAATGGGCAGCTCATGAAGATAGCAGAGACATGAGGGTTTGGGGAGGCTCAAGATGGATCTGAAAGATCTAGTCAGAATCCCAGCTTTGCCTTTTAATTTGCCTGTTGTTGAGTCATTTCTGCCCTGTCCAACTCTCCATGACTTCATTTGAGGTTTTCTTGGGAAAGGTCCTAAAATGGTTTCCTACTTCCCTCTCCAGCTCTTTTTACAGATGAAGAAACTGAGGCAAACAGGGTTAAATGACTTGCCCGGAGCTACACAGCTAGTCCATGTCTGAGACTGGATTTGAACTTAGGGCTTCCTGGGTCCACTCTGGGAGCTCTACCTGTTGCCCCACCTAGCTCCCCCTAATTCACCTGACCTTGGACAAAATAGTTCACTGCTCTTCTGGGTTCCGATTTCCTCATTTGTGGAATGAAGGAGTGTGCAAAATGGACCCTTCTGGCTCTTAGCATGTGTCATGATTGCTCATCCTCCTATTCTTTGATGGGGGCAAAGCCCTAGAATGTTAGGGGGAAGGGTTCTTGGAGGAGCTCCCCAATTGGAACTGGCAATTTTCTTCCTCTCTGAACCCCGAGGTCACCTATCCCAATCTAGGCTTTCTGTGATGTTCATATAAACATGGCCAAGATTGCAGGTGATCTGGATACTCCTCCATCAGAGGAGACAACATCGCAAGTAGAAATCACCCGCAACCACCTCATTTGGCCCTTAGTGGACAAGGCTGCCATATTAGGGTGGAAGAAACTACACTTGCAGTCAAAAATCCCGGGAAGAACATTTCTTATTGGGCATCACTGAGAAAACAATTTAATACTTCTGAGCTTTAGTGCCAGGTCCTACTAAACCTCTCCCAGGATTGCTGTGAGGAAAGTGCTTTAATCTAAAACTCTTTTATTAATGGCAGGGTTTTTTGCCCAAAGTAAAGTGGAAATAGTAGTTACTTTAGCAATCAATCGACAGATATTTATTATTCCCTGATTCAGCCTTGGCAAAGGAAGAGTAGTGATGGGGAGAAGGCTAGGCAAGTCCAAAGAGTAGAAGCATTTGAATCCCCTTCAAGGCTCTTCTCCTCTGCCCCATCAATAGAAATGGGCAGTTAAAATTATGGTCAAAAATGAATAAGGATGGGCGGAGCCAAGATGGCGAACTGCGGACAGCTTTCTCTGTGAACTCCCGGGACATTCCCTCAAACTCAGACAAGGTAAGCCTTCCAACTGGTTTCTAAGTGAAAGCAACTCCAAGCATTCGGACTACAACGCACTTCTATCAAAGATCTACCTTGAAAGAACTCCGGAGAAGGTTAGCCTCAGGGGAAATCGGCCGCTGGTCGAGATCGGACTCCAGCCGGGGCGGAAGTCAGGGCTGCGATAGAGGGGCGGATTTTGGGCACCCAGGAAGCCCCTGGGAGACGCCTGGGCCACTTTGCTCTGCTTGCGGGCAGGTGCTTTGGCAGATCTGCCTTTGGAAAAGGGTGGATCCAGACCAGCTGAAAACGTGGTCCTAGTGCGAATCTAGCCCGACCAGCCTCAGACCGGAAGTCAACTCGGCAAACTGCCCCAGGGCAAATACAAATCGTTGCAGTTTTCTCTGCTTTTGACCAATATCCCAACTTTAAATCATGAGCAAGAAGCAGAAGAGAGCTCTCACCATAGAAAGCTTTTACGGAGAAAAAATAGAACAGTCCCCAGATCCTGACATTATGAAAACAATCCCAGATGAAGCCACAAAGGCAGACTTAAGTTGGTCTCCCTTTCAGAAGGCTTACCTGGATGACTGCATTAAGAATCTCAAAAGAGAGCTAGAAGAAGAATGGGGAAATAAATTGAGATCAGGGCAACAGAAATATCAAAAACTGGAAAATAGGACTGGTGAATTGGAAAAAGAAAACAGTTTACTGAAAAACAAAATTGGTGAATTGGAAAAAATCACCAATTCACTGGAAAACAAAAATGGTGAACTGAAAATCAAAATTGGTGAATTGGAAAAAGACAACAATTCACTGAAAAACAAAATTGGTGAATTGGAAAAAGACAACAATTCACTGAAAAACAAAATTGGTGAATTGGAAAAAGACAACAATTCACTGAAAAATAAAGCTGGCAAAATGGAAAAAGAATGCATTGAATCAAGAAATTCAATTGGCCAGCTACAAAAGGAGCTAAAAAAGATAACTGAAGGAAATAATACTTTAAAAATTAAAATTGAACAAATAGAAGTAAATGACTCAATAAGACTTCAAGAATCAGTTAAACAAAAACAAAAAAATGAAAAAATAGAAGAAAATATGAAATATCTCCTAGGAAAAACAACTGACTTGGAAAACAGATCCAGGAGAGACAATTTAAGGATTATCGGACTCCCTGAAAGCCACGATGAAAAAAAGAACCTGGATGCTATCTTCCAGGAAATCATGAAAGAGAATTGCCCTGATGTTTTAGAATCAGAAGGCAAAATTGGCATTGAAAGAATTCACCGATCACCTCCAGAAAGAGACCCCAAAATTAAAACCCCAAGGAATATCGTGGCCAAATTTCAGGACTATCGCACCAA